>OX467285.1:78137295-78387941 GCA_950108345.1 Malthinus flaveolus | reverse complement strand
TACATTGTGAGGCTTTCACAAGAAGCCGTCACAGCATTCTCGGGAAGGAGAAGATGCTCCAAGGAGATTTGTCAAAACTACCAATGGAGGAAATTCTGGACTTCATTAAAAGTACAGAGCTCACATAAAGGGAGAGTACATCCGAGGCGCACAATAGACCCAAGAGGTCGCAGTGCAAAGAACCGCAAAAGGGGCCAGCCTCAGGGGAAATAATAATAATAACGGTTTTACTTTGTGTAGGTTTAAATGCCATGTTTTAACCTAAAGAGGTATCCCATTGTTAGCGAGACACCCTGTAGAACTGATAATGGCTGAATAGCAATTTGCTTCTAATAGTTTCGTAGTTCAATTTAGCCTCACCCACTAGAAATAAAGTTTACTAATTTTCCTAATATTCTCTTTTTTTAGACGTTTACGCAACTGCTAAAATTTATAACTTTTTTGAAAGCAAACAAGCTTTAAGTACACAATTCAACGGGTATACAACGACGTATTACGCTTTTAAAAAAAATTGTAGAACCGATCTTTTTAATTCGTTTCATATTTCATTAAAATATGCCCCGTAGCCTAATAAAACTTTTGAGCGTACAACGGCAATTGTTTTCTCGCCAATTATTAGAAAAATTTTGATTCACATTTGAGTTTTATTCAATAATTAAATAAAAATCGCGCCCAAATTAAATTGCCTTTTAATTGTTATTCTAGCCATGATCTAAAAACCAATTAAAAGCGGATTTGAAAGGAAAACAAAAAAAAATTAAATCATTGGATTTAATATTTTAATTAGATTTATTCTAGATTTTGTTTCTAAAATTTCACAAAGATTTAAGATGAAAATACCCTTTATTATGATTTATAAATTTGCTCGATTTGAGTGAATTCTTAATTAGGCATTTCTGCCTTTAATTTAACTTTAACAAAGACAATTAATTTGTTTCAGTTTAACATAATTATTTTTAATTAAATAATACCTGCATTAAAAACTAATTTATTTATATTAAAATAAGTTGACGTCTAGAAACCGACCGTAAGATTTTTCGTTACGACGCAGTTTTTTCTAATGGATGAAGGTGTCCAATAAATAGAACGTAACCGTACCGGTGTGGTATAAAAAATGGTTAAGAATAGCTCTTAGAAGAAACAGAAAAGTCAAAAATTCGTAGTTTTGAGAGTTCGCGAGTTGGATTCTACTATTGGGAAGCCTCGAGAACTGATGGACTCGGAGAGACTACTTGAATGGGCCCGAATAAGTGGCAAAAACATATTTACAGTAAAGAGGATAATTAGCGTATTTTCTCGTAATGTTAATGCGTTCAAAATGCGAGAAAACTGAGAAAACATGAGTCTTTAACCGTTAACCCGAGACGGCGGTATGTGGGGCCAGCATGCAAAATTTAAAGTTTCATAACAATTTTATTTACACACCTAAGAAGTTGCTGACTTGTCTAGCTTGAAAATATTGTGTTATCGTTATCGACGAATTGACCGGATGTCGCCGTCACTCGTCACTAGTCTTTAGTATCATTAAATTAGAGACCGTTTGCCAAGGTTCACGCGGTTTGTCAAGCCGACTGTCGCCTACAACGTGACTAATTTTATTTCGTGTGTATTTGTATATTTTTTAAAGTGTTAAAAATCAAAGTAATTATATTGTGAAATTTCTTTGTTTATTATTGGAAAATATAATTTATGTGATTTTTTAAAATTCAAGTAGGTACACTGTTAAAATATAATTTTCTTTAGAAAATGGAATCTAACTCGGAAGAAACGGTAATAAAATAAATGTTACTTCATAAAAATTTTTTTTGGCTTATCTTATACTTTAAGCTTTGTATTTTAATATTAGATAAAAAACTGATATTTGCGTATTATTCTGTGCGTTTTACTGCTACACAATAAGAGCACAATCTGAAGTTAAGGGTTAAAAAAAATTTAATAAAATTACGATACCTCTTATTTACTAGGCAATTTCATTTACAAACAAGAATACCCAAAACTGAAATTTAGCAACTATCGGATGCTAATTTTGACGTTTTTTTACGAAATGCTCTCGCTTAAGATTGAATAAGCTAATTCGTAACGTTGTAATAAATTTGACTTATAAGATTAAGTGCATCTACTACAAATTAAGGAAATTTTGCAATTTCTAGATAGGCAGATTGTGTCGTCCTAATCCGGAAATAATCCTTAAGATTAAAGTCCAACAATTTGGGTAACCAATTACGACAAAATGTAAACTAACCAAGGTGCTTTAATATAAAATATACCGATGAAAATGTGTTGAAAGGAATAAAAAGGACATTTTGTACAATTTTAATTGTGTGCGCAATTAAACACGTACACGATATATAAAATAGGCAATTAATTAACTTTGCTTATTAGCCTAATACATATTGTCATTATTAACACGTGTAGTTCGCTCTACTTGTCAAAGTATATCTACACGCTTAATCAATTCGTGGCGTTAATGAGACGCCTGTAAATTTCATATTAAATAGTTTGCCGAAAAAAATTAATTACGTTTCAAACTCAAAATTAAACTTGTTCACGGTGGCCTTATTTAAGAAGGTTTGTATTAAATTTAACTTCCTTATAAGATTAAATGCATCTACTACAAATTACACACACGAGCAGTAAAGTCTTCTCTTTCTTTCTACTGATGCAACGACATTTCATTTACATACTTTTAAAACAAGAAAATTGCGAGTACCTGCTCAGACATGCAACGCTTATCTTTCCAACATTTCACCATCCTAACAAAACCCAACTATTCGACTTTTAAGAGATCGTTCGTCCTAGTTTAAGTTTATATGTTTGAGAAGGATAATCTCCCAGTTATTATTGAACCGAATTAATTGAATGTGTAAATCCAGCTTTATTTTAAGGATTATTACCAGAGTTTCAGGTACGATAAACTTTTAGAGTTGGTATAAGTAAACAAAATTTTAACCCACGGTTCCAATATTGGAAATGCGAAAAATAAAATTATGATTTACTAGCGGTTTCTTTAGGAGCAAAATAGCTATGTTGAAGAATATTTCAGCGACCTATAAATTCAAGGCAGTAACTGGGTTAGATAGAAACCACGGTAATTTTCCAGCACATTTATTTGAAATCACCTTGAAAAAATTACTACTACAGCTTTAGAAAGACTAATATTTTACGCGATTAATTCCTTTTTTTTACCAAGACTTTTCCAAACCCAGCAAATACTGCTTTTGAGTTTACTCGAATATGCCTTTTAGTTTAATTGGGTTTTAATTATTTTGTTATTAATTTCTCATTCATATCAAACGCTAAGTCGGTCTGGAGATAAGACATTTAGTACTTGGAGTAAGCTCAAAGTTAATTATTTCATTTCCAACTACCTGCATACTATTTCGAATTACATTTACAAACTTTTGCTAGGATGAGTTGCTTGCTAGACATATATCAAGTTAGTTACATTTGCTGAGAGAATGAACTTATAAAGAACTATACGTTTGCATAGTAAGCCCACGGGTAAGATTTCTCTTGAGGAGAGGAGCTTGAGCTGGAAAGTTTAATTAGGATAATTTAATCAGTTCTCATCGGAGAAAGTCAATTTTATTTAAGATCAATCCGTTTACATCACCACTACCGAGATTATTCCTTTGTAGCACGTCGAGACTAGTGTGTTGCAGTGTGCACAAGTTTTATATCAGAGATTTGTAATGAATTGAATAACTCGGTTAGCTTACTAGGTATACGCCGTAATGGTTATACTAATAGTAACATATGTAAGCTTTGTGTGGTGGACAAAAATAAAAACAAAGACCTGAAAACAGAACTAGATAAAATCCAAAGATTGGCTTATCTAAGAGCAATGAATACTACGCTTACTGCAGCAATGGAAACAATGCTGAACCTTCAATCTTTACATTTGATAGTGAAATCAAAAGCTCTAAGCGAGGCTTACAGCTTAAAAATTCACCCCTACACAGGAAGGAATGCGCAAGGACATGTCTTAATCCTAAGAGAGGTGGTAGAATACCTCATACTTAGTACGGTGTCTGATGGAATAACCAGAGCGTATACCATTGAAATACCTATGGAGTTAAAATTCCAACAAGGGAAGAATGGAAATGCAAGGCAGTCAAAATGAATGGACTTGTGTTCTACACAGATGGCCCTAAAAACCTAACAGATACAGGAGCTGGAATCATCAGAGATGGAAACTTGAGGCAGGAGGTAAGCTTAAGCCTCGGACAGCATACAACCCATCCCAATACATTCCAAGCAGAAATTTACGTCATTCTAACATGTGCACAGATACTGCTAAATCAAGGTTATCCCAACCAAAGAATCTTTGTAGTATCTGATAGCTAAGCAGCCCTTAAAGCGCTGAACGCCTGTGAGGTAGATTCCGAACTAGTAATGTTCTGCATCCGCAGACTGAACGAGCTAGGGGGAGGAAATTTTTACCAACCTGTATGGGTGGTAGCTCATGCCAACACGCAGAGAACAAGAAAGCGGATGGTCGGGCTAAAGATGGCAGCAAAATAAGATCCATCGGACTGGCCTATGAACTGGCAAAGAGAAATAAAGTCGCTTCTGGTGAAGTGGCATATTAAACACTGAATGGAAACTCTTGGACATGGACATTTTAAAGTCTCGTTGGAGAAACCCTCTGACAAAATCATCCGCTCTCTACTCAGAATGAGTAGAGATAAATTACGACTGGCAACGGCAATAATAACGGGCCATTGCCAGCTTAAAAAGCACCTGTATACGATGGAACTATAAGAAGGCAGAGGAAGAGAAAACTTCAATTTATCTTCTGATGAAGATGAACCGTATGCAGTACTGCTCAAAAATATTGCTAAGCTCTGTTGCAACCATCAAACCATTTGCTTAATTGGCCATGCTCTAAAACTATTTTTAAGGCGATAACACTCTCGAATAAATCAGAAGTGAGAGGAATACAACTTGATTTGAAAATTCAAGACTTGGTCTAAAGATATGCGATGTAAACATGTATTTGCGTGTTCCGTATGCCACGCAAAGGTATTTTCAACATGGCACCCTGAAAATTGATTGAAATTATCGTCCTCAGTGAGCTAAGGCTAGAGTGGCACGACGTTTTCTTTCTTAGTGAGTTGGGGTTAGAGTGGCACGACGTGGGGGAGTAGGTAACTTTTATAAATAATTTTCTTTAAATTGGTATTATGAACACCCTGTAGTACCCTAAATTAGTAAGTATTGCGTAACAAATCTGCCAGCTAAGATTGCACCTTCATCAAAATAAAATCATAATTGATAATAAATTTGAAACGAACAATAAAATCCCAAAACTATTAAATGTTACAACCCCTCTTTTTTTCTTAGTATTATTTTTATGGTTCAAATTTTATGTTATACGCCACACTTCGTCTACGTAAGAAAAACTTAGTCCTTTGGAAAGAAAAAAGAAACAGCAATTATAGAGTTATAAGCCTCTCCGCTTACAAACTTGGTGAATTATTCAAGTTTGCATTAATCATACAATTAAAAGTTGTTAGAATGTTTGGGGTATAAACTATTCAGGATAAATTTCGAATGTCATAAATAGTATATTTACCACCGCCATAGCTGTAGTTTTGAGTATTAACCGCACTGTGCGCATAGTTCCAAATTATTTCCAATAACAAACGATTAGTTTAGTTTAATTTCAAACTGAATAAACTTTATTAAGTTAAAATGGAATCAAATAATATTGTAAGATTAATTTGCGTATAGTTTCTTACGGCTGCGATATTTTCGAAGAGAAAGGGCCGTGAAGTGGATGTGCGCGTTCACATATTTATAAATTGATATGTTTACATAATCGCAAGTTGTCGTAGGCTGCCTATATGCCTATATCATCTGACTATACTTTATATAAGATAAGATATACAGTTCGCTTTTCTCAATCATAAAATATTCACTAAGGAAGTTATAACGTGCTAGAGATGAGTTACTGCGACGACGTTTTCATAAATCAGCCCAAAAGCTTTAGGTAGGTTGTGAATTGAAAGTGTTTTCTAACCATATATTCTAACTTAAAATCCATATAGTTCGAGTGTTAACTCCAAGTCTTTGGTTTTACCGTCGTGACAAATGTTAGCCACTATTTTCCACCTGCTTCGAGAGTGGTCGAGCGGATGCTAAAAGCTGCCTTCGCTTTTTCAACCACCTCACCCTAATAAAGGTTTGTGTGATTTAATCAAGAGTAATGTAGGACAAAAGTAAGTTGGTAGAAACTGAAATATTTTTTACTTAGTTTTATACAACAGTGAGCGAATTACTTCTATTCTTTACACAAAAAAGTGTGACCGAATAAGGTAAAATTTACGATTCTGGTTTTAGGAGCGTGCGATAAATGTAATATCGGTGATATATGTTCTCGTTTTATTTAATCTAATTTCCCTTCGGGAGAAATTTTTGTGGGCACATATGGTTCAATTACGCCTTAACTTCTACCTCGTTGACCACAGCTATAAATCTGCAAGAATGAGTTCACTCGCACGATTGAAAACCTCACTCGAAGATTTTTATTGGTCAATATAATGCCTTTCAATTAATAAACAAATGATTTATTAAATATTTCTCCAAATTTATTTTCTCTCCTCTTCGTTTAATATAACAACATTTTCGCCCAAGATTTTCAGTTAGTTTTCGATGAATAGATTCAAATAAATTCAATAGAATACAAAATATGCTTCTGTAAACAAATATAAAATTTAAATTTTATGTTCGGGACGCCTTATTTAAGTTAAAAAATGGCTAAGTTGGAACTATGCAGACATCTTTAGTATATTCATGTAAAACTGTAAAGAATAATATCTGGTTATGTAAATCTGAGAAAAATTATACTATCGGAAAAACACATTTTGTGGCAAAAGCACGAAATAATGATTATATTTGGGTAAATATTGATTTTGAAGAAAAAAAATCATTTTACATCAATTTTTGTTTGCATTTAGACGCTGTCACTTTTTTAATTTCATCAGACGGCAATATGACATCAAAAAGCTTTTGAAAATGGTTCAAGTTGGACGGGACGTACTTTATTTATCATTCAAAACACTTTTTTGTTATCGATGAAACATTTGAGACTATAAATTCTGCTTACTTGAACTTCTTAATTAAATTTAAAATTTTTATGTCTTCGATTAAATTTATAAACATTTGTCGTCGGTTCTTTCTCTTTCACTAAACTTTTCCGTAACGAATGAGCTAAGAAAGACTTTTTTCTTTTGAGTGATCGGAGAAAATTAAGAATCGCCGAAACATGCGAAGAGTGAAAATAATTTAAGAGCGCCATTTTCTTTAGATTTTACATGAAACGTAAAATTACACCCTGTCTCAACTTGTTATTTTGGAAATCGATACATAATACAACTATGAATTTGTGGTTGTGAGGTTGCAAGCTTTATTTCCTCTACGGAGTGTTCAAAGTACGACCAGATTTTGCGCCACTTAAAACGTGTACAGTGTACAACATGTAATTTTTAAACAAGACGCCACTTCCTTTGTCTGAATTGAATCTACGATTTTTATAAAGCTCTGAACTTTTCTATTAGAGCTCCAATTACAGAAAAAATTCATTAACGACCAGAAAGTATATAAATTTCAATTATCAGATTTTTTTTAAATCTGCAGACCACTTCAGACATTTCATTTAAAAGTTATAAGTTATACGGCTCAGAAAGCTTCTGTTCTGACTCTGTCTGTCTGTACTCTCACAGGTCAAATTAAAAGAACTAGAAAGCCGCCATTTGAAGCGATTGCAGATAACAGATCCAGAACATTAAAATTCAACTTTATAGGCATGCCTTTCTGTTCGTGGACAGCTTGCTGTCCCAGTTTAAACTAAAGAGCTAACGAGTTTAAGTTTAAAGCGATTACACATTAGCTCGAATAGTAGAAATAACAAATGAACTGACGTTTGTAGGTCTGTCCGTCCGTCCGCTGACAATGAACTCAAACATTATAAGACAAAGAACACTTAAAAATTACTATTTACGCATTGCACACTGCATTACACTGTTCAATTGTAATATCATGAGGTCATGAGCATTTTAAAAATAGACAAAGTAATTTCATTTCATGCTGGATAATGCTGGTAATTAATTTCAAACAACCAAGTTACCTTTAGAGGTACCAACTTTCAGTAAAACGCTCACCTCTTCATCGCTCTCAAGAAACAATTTACTTGTTAGCACAGCTTGGGTTTTCAGTTAAATATTAACATTGCCCTTGCTTCTCTTTGACGTTAGGTAAAATTTTGTTCACCGAATGACAGGATGTTTAACACCAGTTAGTAACCCGCCGTTTATTATTTATTTTAAGACAGAAAGTTAATTAAATGAACCAAAATTGCTTTTAATAGTGCCTAGCTATGCTTAAAAAAGAGAAACCCTCAACCAAATTACAATTGTTTCTATTTATTTAAATTTTTTGTGGTAAAATAGGAACAAATAAGACTAAAATTCTAAAAGTGAGAGTTCAATTTGAAATTTTGGTACGCTACCCTGGATATCCTATCATCATCCTGTGATGGCAACATTATTTTCAGAAAGGGGCAACTTTTCATTTACTAGCTTAGTTAGGCGTAATCCATAATAATTTATGTCAATTTAACAAACTCTTTGCCTCTTCAAATAAGCGAGATAGGAATTTTGGCTAGTTGATTAAATTTGAAGTGTGTGAGATGACAGGATGACATTTTATAATATCTGAAAAGTTAGTCACAACCTTCGTCGAGAAGATGCACGCAAAACTGTTTTACAATGAAATGTGGTCTGGTCTTTTTCTATCTTATAAAGTTTAATAAACTTAAATCGCACAAGTTTAAAATGGAATTTAAATTGAATTAAATGGTTTAACTCGGTTTAAACTTTAGTAGTGTCCGAATAGGTCGAAATGGTCGTCATTTCTTATCGTCATTAGCAGGTTTGGTAGCTTATATAAATGATGAGAGAAATGTGCAAGTGACAATCAAATTAGTGGTTTCTGCAAAATAGATGTCACAAAAATTTACAGTGAAACTAAACTTTCGGTAGGTAGCTGTCGCCCAAGCTAAACCAGGCCGCTCTAACAAGTTCTCATTTGGATCCAATTGGTCAGTTTGGTCGATTTACACGGTCATTTCAAAATAGCGTTTACAGTACGTGGTAGGGGATACTGTTGAGAACGCAACTCTAAATTCTGGCAAATTTTGAAAGCTTGCATTTCCGAATAGCAAAGAGATGAATAAAGTCATTACTGAAGAAGTGGCATATTAAACACTGAGGAAAAAGTCCTCGACAGGGACATTCTAATGAATAAACTTTCTGGCAAAAAAGATCCCGCTCTCTAGTCAGAATGAGCAGAAGTGAATTACGACTAGCAACGGCAAAAATATCGGGCCATTTACAGCTTAAAAAGCGCATGTATACGATGGGACTATAAAGAAACCCACTATGCAGAGGATCTGTAGAGGAAGAGGAAACTTCAATTTATCTCTTGCTCCACTGCAAGGCTTTCACAAAAAGTCGTCACAACATTCTCGGAAAAAATAAGATGATTCAAAGAAAACTATCCAAATTATCGATAGAGAAAATTCTGTACTTTATCAAAAACACAGAACTCAAATAAAGGAAGACCACATCCGAGGTACGCAATAGATCCGAGAGGTCGCGATTCAAGGAACCACTGGGAACTGGGGACCAGTCTCAGAACCGCAATAATTAACTTATGTTGCCAAATCTATATCTTAATTCTTCTTTAATAACTCACAAAATATAACCGTCCCTTATCTTATCCGCTCTGTTGTCTGAAATTTAAAAAATTCTATAAAAACTACTATTTTTGATCGAATCCCACACATGAGGTTAGGAATTTTCCGCAGTTTCCTTATCTGCTTCAAATTTTTATGGGTGAACTACGATTTATGAGAATGTGGCCAAAATGCAAAAGTTCAGCGCGTATCCTTCGACAGACGGTTATGAGAAAACGGTTGATAAAATTTTTTCAAGTTTTGAACATCGTTACAAAGCTTGTCTGTCGCGTGAACAAGAAATAGAAAATTTTTTTGAAACCTTTACAATTAATAAATTAATCACCTAATTTTTCAATATCAATACTTTTTACAGAGTTTTTCGTGTATACGCACGCCGATTCTATGATTAGTTTTAAACAAAATTTATTTATTTGGGCACAAGGACAATAAGACTGATCATTAATTTTCCGAACGTTCTAATTGTCGCTTGAAGGCTTACCAAAATGTCCAATTTCCACGACACAAAATAAACAACAAAAAATATTAAGAATCTCCACAAGAAAATCGGCATTCTTATAAGTTTTCCGGTTTATTCATTCGAATTAAGAAAAACTAATCGAGTTCAATTTTTATATCGAGTTATTCGATAATAGTAATTCGTATTTATTTGATTAGTTAACGAATCAATCATTTAAACACCAGCGAAAATACCAAATCGATATTTATAATAAAAGCTCGAGAATAAGATTTTCCTTTAGGCAAAGTGTTTTTTTTTGTTCCTTCAAAAAATATAGTATAATGTTACATTTGGAGATACAATAACGTGTTTTTTGTGTTTCTCTGGTCACACATGGCAAACTAAGAATTGAGCACGTTTCTCGTAAATAGACGGCAATATAAAGTTTTCCAATAGCGCGGCGTCATTTTACCTGAGAGTTTGACTTTAAGTCAAAAGTTTTACCACGTAAAAGTGTAATTCAAACGATGCCTTTGTTACAAAATTGGGTGGGAAAAAATTAAAACCCATAAATTAATTAGAAAATAAAAAGTTTTGATTTATACAATGTTTTGCTTTTAGATTCTTGCCATTCGTAATGGAATTTCGCCATTTTACCCTTGTTACACCAGTATTATTAGTAGGATGCACTTCCGCTAAATATATTTCAAGTTATCTCCTTGATTTATTAAATTGTTCGCTTGTAATTTATATAAAAGTTAACTTAATAGCAGTTGCTTTACCCTAGATCCTAGATCACATCAAGTACAAAAAATAAGCTTTTCGAAAATTCACTTTTCAGATTTCATAGAGCTTCTTATAATCTCATAAAACGTCGAGACATTTACTAAAAATTTTGTGCTTTATAATTATACAGTTGGGTAAGCAAGCAACTTAAACGAACAATTGGGGATCCTAAAATTTTTTTTGCTTTGCCCTAAAAATAGGGCAAGTAGCTCGAAAAACATTCATGAAGTTAAGCTTCACTTTCACTTTTTAATAATATAACATAAAAGTTTGTTATAAATACTGTACCACTTTTGATATTGTTACTCAGTCTTTTGTTTTATCCACCACATACCACATTTGTAAAAAATATATAACAAGAGAGTTGGTGCATATTTCAATGAGGACTGTATTCAGAGAGCCCAGAATTGAAGAACACGTAGTAGTTCTTTTAAACACGCCAATTTTTTTATAACATTTCAATTAATCGACCAATAGGCCGAATTAGAAAAAAGCGCCACTTCTTTCTCAAGCGTGTAGATTATAAAAACGTAAAATTTAGTACATCAGCTGCAAATAAAATTTTAATTTCGTATAATATAGTACCTAATGCTTTTGAATTTAATAAATCTCTGTATCGAATCCTCCAACTCTTACAATAAACGTGAGCCCAGTATTATACCCTTCGAATTTCAATCAGTCTGTACGAGTACAAGGATAAAGCTTCAATAAGTATACGTAGGGATTACAGTTAAAAATATTTTTCTGAAAGGTATTCATTATGGCAATTTCTTTAATTTACTTGAAGACTAATTTAGCCCCTTATAATACACAACTAATGGAAAATGCAGGGCATGACTTTTGTCACTCTGCGTAATGTAGAATGTATTTAAGACAGCGAAACCTAAATCCTAAAGACTCTTACAGTTCCCTACTAATAGAAAATACAAATAAATCGAAAGAATGGAAGAAGAAAATATACATTAGCAGTTACATTGGGACAAAAGTAACGCACCACTATGTTTTTAAAAAACCCTCAAGAATTGTGGTAATTTTTAGGCCGCTAATCATTTTGCTAGTTGGGCAAGAAGCAACAAGAGCAACGAGTTTGCTAGAAAAGGGGTACTTAAGGCTGGAGAATTGTAGGTTAGAATTCTTACGTCGTCCTGAACAGCTTTAATACTCAACAGATACAACTAAGATTTTTGTAGGGTGTAGCCAAAGAGCTTGTCTATGATATGACATGTTTTTAATTTCCAAAAAAGTTTTAAAAAGGAACAAAAAAATTTTTTTCCTAAAAGTGGCAAATTACAGTCAGTTTAAATTGATTGTTTTCTGTTGCGTATAAATACTTAGAACGATATAAAATATGTCATGTCATAGAGGATATGATATAGAACATATCTATAATAGTTGAGTTGAAAGAAAATGTGTTTCCTATGCCCTGAGGACGACGTAAGATTTTCCCCATAAGGCCAGTGTTAATTAAGCTTCTCAAAACTTCTAATAGATGTCGCCACCCAGCCGTCGCTGCGATTCATAAACGTAGATAAATATTAGTACAGGTAATTTTGACCTGGAACAAATTGCAACAAACAGATTTTTCATCATAACCTGTTCAGAATTTTACGCTGATTACGACCATATAAAGTTTATGCCAAAAATATGATGCAAAATGGCAAAATTTTGGCATATAAAGTCACTATTTTTAGAGGTTATGATACAGAATACGCCTGAATGATGGATAACAAAGACAGTTAAATGATACACGCTTCAAAAAATTAAATGTAAAGACGCTACTGAAAATGTTAGTTGGGTTGCATAACATACATTTATGCATCATAACCTATAATTCTCCAGCCTTAATACTGTAAGTTAGTAATGCAAAAGGAAGGAATGATTCCAGCCTAAGTCGCTGGTTAGACGTTTTAAAACGAGACTGAATCTTACGAAGACCAGAACAAGAGCGAAAATGATGCACTAATCTATGAAATGAGCGTTTCTTAAACAATCCGCTCTGAGAAACGGTAGAGTGACTAGAAATGTGTTAAAAAGTGAGCTTGCAAGTGCTCGAAACCTTGTAATACCGTTTCGAAGAATCAGTCTTAAATCTCTCGATAGACGTGCGTGCGTGTGGCGAAAGATAGGAGAAATATTTGCAAGTTGCTATATCTTTCCAACAATTCTTTATGGAGGTGGAGCCCAATTGCTCTTTTGTCTGTGTTGTCTAAGATGTTTGAAAAAATTGTGGCACAAAAAATTACTCTGTATTTGGAGAAGTATGGGGTACTGTCGAGAGTTCAACACGGTTTCAGGAGGTTCAACTAAACTACAGCTCTGCTAGAGATCTTGAATTTCATTTATGACCAAAAGACCATCATATCTGTTTTTATTGATCTGTCAAAGGCTTTTAATTGCGCTGACCATGATGTTCTGCTACAAAAACTGGAGTGGAAGTGCCCCATGACTGTGTGCTGGGATCTTTGCTATTTTTACGATACTGTTATGATCTTGGCAGTCACTTGGGCGCCTTTTGTGTGACTTATGCTGATGATGTGACTTTGTGTTCTAAAGGGCAACACGTGAGGGACGTTGTCAATGATGTACTCGTATATGGCAGATGGATAGACTTATTAATTATTTGAACTCCAACAGATTAAGTTTGAATCAAGATAAAACAAATTCTATCTAAATTTCATTTCATGCGATACTGTCGTACAGATAGTTCGTTGATTTGTTGGAATGCTAGATCGATTAAGCAAGTAGAATCTACTAAGCTCAAGTTGTTGAAAGTGTTTTTAGACATGTCACTATCGTGGTCGGAGCATATAGAATATGTCTGTATACAGAAAATACGCAAGTGTTAACCATGTATGCAATTTTAAATTTGACGAGACGAGAGAGAAATAAATGTTTGTAGGGTGTACCATTTTTCAAACTTTGAGTCAGTGCTGAGATACGGGATTGTTTTTTGGAGAAATGGGGTGAATGTGGACAGGTCTTTGGCCTTGATTATTGCGAATCATGTGGACCAACTTTTCGGAATAAAAAAAATATTCACTTTGGCGTGTTTATATAATATTTAGGCAGTATTAAAGTTTGTCAAGTTGAACCTGTCTAGATTCCGACTCCAGAACCCGCATCACGAGTATTTTACCAGGCGTGGAGGCGACTTGCAGCACGACGTCCATTCGCGTACGGCATTTAAAAAAATCCATACTAAATAGAAACTGTTTTGGACAATAAACTTCCAGATACTATCAAAGTAACAAATTCTTGACATTGGTTAGGGACGTCCTGCTGCGGGGGTGTTTCTATACGGTCGGAAAATTTCTCGAGCATCAGATCGAGGCCTTGTAATTGATTTATTTCATATACTTTGTATCTCAAGAGACGAATAAAAATTATTATTGTTATGTTTTGTTGTGGAATCTGCTTCGACGGCAGCATAGAGTTGGTTCTAATGCGTGCTAGGTCTAAATAAGGATTATTATCTCGAAAGCATTGTAGGCGAACATAGTCGGTCTTAAAAAGAAGGTTCGGAGTCATATACTCCCACCTGTCAACCAAAATCAACTGGTAGATGCAGTCAAATTGCAGAATGGCAGAATATTTCCCAAAAAGTGATTAAAAATCTCATTTCTAGCATGCCAAGACATATAAATTAGGCAATATGCGAAATTAGTATTGCAGTGAATTCATTTATTTCATTATTTGTGATTTTCGTTTGTTAGAAGAGAGAGGACAGTTGCAGTATCTGTAAAATAATAAAGGAAAACATACAATTTGATTTTTGTCCCAAATTTTAGCCACACCTTACTACCCCAGAACCGTAATACTATTGAAATGAAATCATTTTCTTAACACCCACTATCTAATTTTAGCCATCGTCTTTTATATTTTAGATGCTTGAGGCGCCCATTTCATTGATTTAAAAGTCTTATCATATTTGGAGCCAAAATTTCCTTCAGTATCGAATTACATTTTCTTAAGAATAAAAACTGATAGCTCCGATTCGATCGCGTAAATAAAAATGTCTATACTATTGCCTTTTTATTTAATCAAATACTGATTGCAGACTGCGCTTAATATTACCATAATATATTTTTTCATTTCTTTTGCAGCAAAATGCTGGCAAAAATAAAATTTAAAGTGCAGCTAAATATTTAGTAAGCTAAGCAATATTGAAAATTAAATGAAATGAATATAATTTAGTTTAATCTAACATCTTGCTTAAATGCTGAAAACAATTTAAAGTAACCCAACTTGGTATGCATGTATGTTTTAAACGCTTACTTTATATAATGAGTTGGTTCATGTAGCTTGAGTAAAATGTAATAACGCTGATGTAACATACCAACCAACGCAAACAGTGGCTATAGTTAGCTCAAGTTAACCGCAACCCTCAAAATGTACGCAGCTTGAACCACAAACGAGAACTTTAAAACAGTCTGCCACCAATTAAATAAATTGCGCAGAATTGCTAAAATGACTGTTATCTTTTTTAATATTTAATTATTTTAAAACGTTTGCGCGACTCTCGTATTTTTGACTAAAAGTAAATAAAAAGGAAAAAAAAGGTGCTTTGTAAGTCGTTTGTTTTAAAACCGTTCTACTGTAATGAAATAATTAGAAAATTATGTACAAACAATCTCGACGGATCTCTTTCACACACTTGAACAAACACTTCACCCTATACACTTGTCTTGAGAACTAACCGTTCTTGATCTTTTCTGGGTCACTGTATTTCATTTTGAGAAAACTCATATAATGTTACTTCTATCCTTAAGACCTAAGATAAATGTTTACTTAGAAAATTTGCAACGAGTGCATTTGTACATTTTATGTAAATAATTTAAAAGTCGACTGAAAAGAATATTGCGCTTTTAGGTTGTATAGGCAGGGAATTCGGAAAATTTTAAATTTTGTCGATATTCGACAAGGGTTTAATACGTTCGGGAGATCAGAACTTCCATTGATCGCCAACATTATGAACTTGTTTTACTGGTGGATGTATGATTTATGTCACTTGCATTTTAATAGTTATGTCATTTGCTTGTCGAATTAAATCGTTGCCTCAGGTTTTTAATATTAATCGATTTAGCACCTATTTCCTAAAAGTATGAAATTTACATTTTTAGCTCACTCCTATTTTATGACAGTAAAATATGGAAGAGCGACGATTATCTAATCTAAACAATTGGTGTGAAGTGCAATTAAGAGTAGTGCCAGTTTTGTCTAGAGCAAAACTGGGATTGGATAGTTTGGACCCAAATGATAAATTTTCCCAATTTGTTAAAAAATTGTAACGGAGTGACACTGTTACGGTCTGGGCTACATTTTAACAACTCCTACTATTTTGAAAAAAAAACATTAAAAACTAAGCAATTAAAATCCATAAGCAAATCTCATCTGCCGTGTGTGTACAAGTGATAGTGAGGGCTGACAGAATTACAAAGTGTACCCAGTTACTTAACAAACTAATATCCGGGGGGAATTAATTTGAAGATTACAAAGAGAACGAATTATTTTTGTTGTTGTAACAAAGCTTGTAAATAGCAAACGAATTGATTGCAAAGTTAATAAGTAAACAGCAGTGTTGCATCGTTGAAAAGCTGCAACGATTAAAGATTTATAGATCCAATAAACTGATCGCGTTGTTTTCAAGCGTCGAAAGCTAAAATGTAATTCACATCCATGACCTATTATTCCCTAACGCCCAATTTCAAATATTTACCAAATTTAAATTACCGGTTCTCAAGATTTTTTTTAAATATTTAAATTAATAATTTAGATTCGGAGCATTACAGGTTACAATAAAATGATAGAACTGTTAAAATACAAGGGACATGCAAATTGCTCAATCCATTAGAATTAATTAAAAATCTACAGGTATTCGTCTAGTCTAGGAAATTTTGTATGCAACAAACGAATGGAACACATCTAATTATGCACAATTTGATGCAAAACAAATTGTGGAGCATCAAACTCAATTTTACTCGAGAGAAACCTTAAAGAGGAAAACTGAGCATAGGGAAAAGTAAGATATCAAATTCGTATTTATTATTTAAATTTTTACTGTATTTTTTTGGTAACTTCTGTTGTACGCTATCGATTAACGTTACATTTAATATTCTACAACATGTTTTAATCTTCCATTACACTTAAGCAAACTGCGAACACCCTGTTAAATTCCGAGAGCCGTAAATCAGCGTCCACTCGCTTGCGTCTTAGACCAACACCTTAATCTGGTATGTACAACATACCATCCCTTACAGACAACAACTGGGCATTAACGCAGTACGTAAAGCAATTTGCTTAAATAACCTTTTCAGTATACGGAAGTCACTAATATGACGGAACCTCATCCAAATACCTTAAACAACCGCAAAACTAGTTGTACGTAACATGTTTCAACTCCATGGGCTGCGGTTTAAATTCCGGTAGAGTTGTCACATTATGTACCTACCTTTTGGGGGTTTATCCTCGAGCAAATAAACCCGTAAAATAAATTAATTTTCAGTTTGTTTCCAGCTAAAAGAAAAGCGTTTATTCTAGTTATAACAAAGAAAAGCGTTTCGTATGTGTGTAGTCGTCAACTAACAAGCTAACGTGCTAGTTGAAGTTGAATAAAAACGAGCGAATCCTATGTAAGCATTTCAATGCATGTATGAATACGCTCGCACCGTAAAAGAAACAATAGTGCAGTAAAAATACACATTTTTAACTTCGGAAAAACTCGCGTAGAACTGAAAATTGGTACAAGTAGAGTCCAGTCAAATTAAACAAAAATATGGTATTTGAGGAAAAAATATCCAGGAGTTTTGAAAATTGGTATGGTTGTTCGTTAGAACCTGCAGTAAAACATACTAAAATTTGCGGTGGGTGGGGAGCGAGCGAGCGGAGAGGAGTCTGTTTAAAGGTGACTTTTTCTTGTTTCTAGGCGACTCTGGGAACTCTCTTCAGTTTTTTTGCAAATAACTCGCTTCCTACAGAGTGTACGTTGATGAAGGTTATTATAAAAATTATAGAAAATACTATTAGCTACAAGATTGGTTATATGAATTTTTTTCATAAGTTCAACCCTTTTTGAGATACAGCGCGGACACTTTATTTAATTCAACGTTTGTACCAATTTTTAGTTCTTTTCCGACGTTTCAACTTTTTTCGTCTATTTTGACTGAACTAACACTTTGCAAATGCATTTTTGAATAATTGGAATAATTAAAATAGTATTTTTTAGTTTCAAAATTTTAATTAGCGAGTAGCCGAACTGTTTTATTCAGTTAAAACTAAAACTTTTTCCTTTACGATTAATATCTAGTAACGTGCTCATCTCGCTCTTTTGAATGTCCCTACAGATAAAAAAAATTAAGAAAAATTCTGAAATGAAAATTCCTCTTTAAAAACGTATTAAGTGAAAGAAGCAACTGCAAGCAACTTAGTTTAAATTTTTATCAGCACAAAAATTTTTCATTTATACTGATGTAGCATTCAATTTTTCTTAATACACCTTTCTTAAAGAATGTCGGAGTAAAAATAAATAAAAAAGTAACTTTAAGAGCTCCGACAAAGGATTCGTTCTTGTTAGTTGTTTAAAGTAGAGATAAGAAACAATGCTCTTTAGTTGTTGTCATCTAGTAGTAAACTACCATCATCTTGTAGTGGTCAACAAAAGTGGCCCATAAATTTCGTTTAATGAGTAACTCACTTAAAACTGTTTAAACAATTTCAAACGGAGTTTACTGGAACTTTAATAGAAATTTACTAGAAAATATTTCAGAGCGCAACTTTGGAAAAAAATTTTCGGGAAAAATACTGCATATCGAATTTTTATAAGGCTATTTTTGTTTATTTTAAACAATTTATCCTCGAACCTATACTGTGTTGATATAAAGTAATGTTACTCAGAGGAATTTGTTATTTACAGAAATGCCCATAGGAGAACCACATCTAGTTATTGAAAAAGAGGCGTACGAAGTAGGATACACTCTAAATGGAAATTGTACATCACCTCCTTCATATCCTAGCATTAATCTTACATGGATTTTAAATGATAAGCGCGTAAGTAAAAACCAATATTTATTATTTTATACCGAGTACCTATGTACGTTCTCTATATTTTATATAACGCTTGAAAAAAAAAGAACGATTTTGTGCTTTTGTTATATAAAATGTGATATTACATGTTGCACATGAACTAGAAAAACCGCAGCTTCGTTGTATACTCTCGGATTCTATTGATCGAAAAACTCTTTTATATTCCTTTTTTTTTGAAAAAAAACATTGTATCAGGAAACCACTCTGCAATTGCCATGAGCTTTAAAATATTTTAGTAGTGGAGTTTGATAGTTAAGTTGTTAGGTAAAAATAAAGTTGTTTACGATCTACAATTTTCATAAAATAATAAAAACTAACTGAGTTAATATTGATTATAAACAGATACGTACCGTTAAGTCGTTTTAAAAACATTTCAAAATGTTATTAAAATATTTATTAAATTTTTGACTTTAATATTAAACGTAGTAGGTAATAGTATATTAAAGAACGAATTTCATAAGTCACGTATTATAGCACGACTCCAAGTTTAAAATGCATTTAATTTCAATATAATTTTTAATAACTTTATTATACCTAATGCAAATTTAGAAATAATTAAAGCCGTCTAAAGATGAAAAATTCCTGAAATTAGTTGACCCTAGCGAAAAAATTTATTTATTAAATGAAATTGTCACAACAAATTTTTTTAAGATGTTTACTTATGGCTTATGGCAAATACGTAATACGGCAGTCCTTGAATTTGACATATTTTTGTTATTTTTATCATTTTGCGAGCTACACCTAATAAGAATGAGTTACGAATTCCTGCGATCACAACTTTCATACATCAGAACGATTATTACCGGTTTCGTTGAAGATGTCACATTTATTTTACTGAAAATAACTTTCAAGTACACCAAGTGGGCAAGAATTTGTTATCTGTTGACGAAATTGGGAAGTCAGGAGATATACGGGGTGATATAAGGCGCGTGATGTGGTGATGTCACACCTCTGCTATTAAAGGTTGTTTTGTTCTTAAAAACGCTTGGTTTTAGGTATAGTAGAAAAGTTTAATTGGCTATTACAAAAAAAAAATTTAGTTCGGTGCTCGGCCCGGTGTGATTCGTCTTTTCCACCGTGGACTTCTGATGGGAATTGAATCTTCCAGGAGTTCGTATGCAGATGATACCAAAATCTCAAACAATTCAGTCACCCAGAGCGATACGATTCAAAGAGACGGCTAATGCATTAGAGTATTAATAAATGTTACGTTGGACTTATGGGGAAAAATAACCCACACCTCGAATACGTTATTGATGATATCCCCATTAAGACCTCAGTTGACCTCGGAATCACGATTCAAAAAAATTTAAATGGAAGCCACATATCCTGATCATCGCACACTTTCTCGCAGCTTTCTCGTACGTAACTACGGAGCTTCTGCACAATTCTTGAGTTTGGCTCCAAAATTTGGTCACTCTATGTTGGGAAAGACGTTCAAATGTTCAAAGGTCTCGACTTGAGCATTGTCATACCAAATAATCAAATTAGTTTGATTTCAAGTTTCTCTACAGGACTTGATGCCAAGAATGGGAGTCTGTGATTGGTTGGGTAGAGCAGACGCAACTGCTTCAGTAGCTTCGATGATATACACCAAATTGTTTTCTCAATTGATTCACAGGATGAACATTATATTTGCGACCATGGCCATTATTAATTATCCATCATTTCACTACAGCACTTACATGTAAATCATTATCATTGTCTGGCGACATTCTTGTAATGAATAACGGATAACACAAAACAATTTAAAACCTCTTAACGTCTTCTATGAACTCATAACTGACCTACTATAGGACTTGATGCCTATGCACTATGTGCAGTCGGATGCTTGATACCTGGCGATGCCTGAGTCGAGTCCTGATGCGAGGCTTCACTATGTTTTTATCCTGAGAGAGAGAGAGTTCAAAGTCGAGCACCAAAAATCCTCTGGCACTGTTATGTACCCTATACGAAGAGCAGAGCTTAAGAAATCTAAAACTTACCACATTGCTCGAAAGACGCTTGAGGGGAGACATGCAAAATACTGTCCAAGGATTACAACTTTACTGTTCTTCGGTAAATGACATCTATAGGTATGGTAGGTACGCTCCGTAAAGTTGTCGGTAACTTTACCACCAGCAGAGAGGTACAATAATGAATAATCTCTTTCTATTCTATTCTTCTATTGATTGTATTGAACCTCTCTGCTGGTGGCGTAAGTCAAAAAGAACTTTACGGAGCGGCTTTAGAATATACATCACAATCGCAATGTACCTATATCTACAGACAAATTTATTTGGGCCTAGTAATTGGTAACTTTCTTCATTTCATATATGTTTGAGCAGAATGGCATATGAATGGCTAGGTTTATACTATTCCACCCCTGGATGTATATATGTGCTTGTTACGTGCTGATTAGGTTCTTTACCTATCCCGGGCGAGCTGTTAGGCAGGGTTATAAAAATCTAAAGTGCTGTAACTATAAAACGTTTTATTTGTAATTCGTAAAAATTTCCATGCAAGCTCTTTATTGGTAATCGCGTGGTAAACTCTTGGAACGGTCTTCCCGAGAAGGTTGTACGTGCAGTCATTAATTTTACAACACTACAACTCTACAACAAAAGCTTACCCCATTTGCCCATTTCCGGTTAAGCCGCAAGTTAAAATTTACCACAGTCTTATAGTTTTAAAAATTGAAATGGGTGCTTTCAAAAACTCCTTTCGCTTGACTATCTTATACCTACATTTCTTTTAATTTATTAAACTTCTTCTAATAATTTTTGGCTCCAAATTCAAATTGAATATAGTCTTAAATATTAGTATTTTATAGTAGGACATTGATAGTGGAAGACGTGATCCTATACCCGCCGCATTTTTTAACTTGTTTTTATCTTTTTGGTAGGGTTTTTCGATTATAAGAAAGCTTTTATTTTCAACTTCCTATTCGAATCACAATATTCAATATAAACGTTCGCGGTATTGTTTTAAGTAAAAAAACCTCTTCAGAAACAATAGTCTTTAACATGCAAAACTTGATGAAGATGTTTGTTCGGTATGTTCTACCTATCAAGCACTTTCTGTTTATGCACGAGAATACAAACAATAATATTAATTCTTGTGGAAAAGTCTCAAAGTTGAAAATACTCCCGAGAATTTTTTCATATAGGTATAGGGGTATTTGTGTGCCGGCCGAATTGTGTACCAAATGGTTAATTGTGGAATTACTCTTACTAATTAAATACATAGGAAATTTCTGATAACTATGAGATTATCTAATTGTAATTATCTTAAGTATAATTACTAACTGTAGAGTTTTGCTTGCGTATATCAATCTCTTACAAAGGTACAGATAATCTTGTTGAATCAAAAATAAAAATTCCACTACTACCCTGAACGGTTAATTGTGGATGAGCTCTGTAAATCTCTTAAAACAGCTTTCACAACGGCAAATTTTATTTGTGAGAAACATTATTTTACATGGAAGAATTAAAGAAAATAGGTAAAATTTTGGACAAATGTCTAAAATGGCTGTGTAAGTTTAATGTATGATTCTTTTTAACCATCTTACCTGAGTAAAGCCAAAAAGTCGTTCCGAAAAAACGTGAAACCTACGTTAACTATCTCAAATGAAACAATGATAAGTCAACCCACTTTATTCAGGCAAAAAATCTTCTTCGTCAGTATTATACGGATGTTGAATTAATTCCACAATTAAACGAAAATTAAATAAATTCTGTTTAATAGTGGAACGAGTTCTGTGTAAAACCAGCTGGTAACAATGTTAGTTTATTTCACGGGTTTTATGCCGGCATCTATCCATAACTTAATATCACAACAAACTTTCCCGATAAAATCAAAAATAAAAACTCTGACTTTATCTACATTCATACCATGGCTAATTAGCTATGCGGTATTTGAGGTACAATGTTGCGAGTAAAGTCCCCTACACACGACCTGACGCGGTCGGCCTGACAATCGGTCCGACCAAATCAGGTGTTGCCTACACATGACCCAACTTGTGATCCAACCAGCCTTCTACAGACGACCTGACGCGGTCGGCCTGACAGTCGGTCCGACCAAATCAGGTGTTGCCTACACGCTAAATCGTCTCCACACGACCTGATTCGGTCAGGCGGTTGGGTAGTCAGGTGGACGTGCCATCTGACAACACCCGACGACCCGACACAATAAATGTCAGACGACAAGCCTACACACGACCTGATATTCTACCTGATCTGACCAAATCAGGTCGTGTGTACGTGTGAAGGGGACTTAAGCATTCATTTTAATAATAATTAATTTTAAAAAACATTAACTTAGCGACTCTTACACACTGGTTTACGCTAGGAAGACCACCACATATTATTGATGGTACATTTTAACGCAATAGAAGCGCGGTAAATTCAAATTAATTTAATTTTACAAAACAATTCCACAATGAAGCGCTTTTACCTTAGGTACAAAAACAGAAGTAATTGAAAGGTCAAATTTTTTAAATTAAAAACGATTATTTTAATAAAAAATTTGTATTGTAGGTACTTACTTTGACGAAAGTTAAACATTTATATAACTATATAAAAAATTGTAATCTGCATATATTTCGTTGCCGAACACATATTTTTTTGATAGAAAATACAGTTTGAAGCTATAAAAGCTGTTATATACAATGCACAACTTTGAAAAGCTGCTTTAGCATAAAATTTCTTTGAAATTTATTTTTGTATTTATCATATAATATTTATATGCGAGCGTATTCAACAACATCTCAACATCCTCCTCAACCACCGCCTACTTGTTTATTACACATTCGAAAACATATTTTTTCTGGATATAACTTAATTGTGAGGTATTTTATCCGGATAAAGTTAGATTTACAAAACAAAAACAAGCTATACGCACGTAAAAAATTTAAATAAAACGCATAATACCGTAGTCTCACTGATTTTCCAAAGCACGCGAACCTCGTAAACGTAAAGCCTGTGCTAGGTCTCGACGTAACGTAAACGTGACGGGATGGTTTTCCGTTGTTACTTTATTAACGTTCAATTAGCTATATTAAATCTTAAATTAGTTATATTAAGGCACATGAGGATACGGAAAAAGTCCAAGTAGCGCCAAACGTAAGAAATACAAAATTTTCTAATTTTGACGTAATCAAGTAGGTAACGTAAAGGCGAGATAATCATTTCTAAAATGTTAAGGGGTTTTAAACCTGACGTTTTACTGTCGCACACTTGAGGCGAATGAAAAACGCACAAAAACGTTAAAGAATATTTTTAACGCGGGGTCCACTCTGGGCGCTTTTAGAATTTCTTTAATAATCCAAAAATATGCAGTTAGAAAAATCGCATTCAAATTTTTTTAGATCATATCATCATATCTGTGGTCCTAGAGATATTTACAAAAGAAATGAAAATCGGAATTTTAATTTTTCTGCCCGGCGTATAAAAATTTACATTTGGTTTAATTTAACCAATGTGGCATTTTTTGTAGCAATTACGAGACCACATGCTTACAAAAAGTAAGTGGAAAGCGCACGGTACAATGGAAACGGTTAAAAGAAAGTTAAAGCAAATTAATTTAGTTCAATAATTACGCTCCAACAAGCATTCTCAGTTAATTAATTACGAAGGGTCGTAAAAATTAAGCTTTTTCTATATCTAGTTAAACACGCACTTAAATTGAGTAAATGTAATTACTGCTTCTAATTGTTTTACTAAGCAGATAATTTGTTTATATTATCAATTTGTTTGTTATAATTTTATTTCTTGTCAAATGCATGCTGAATTAAATTGAAATTATCCAAGTGAATAAAATGCAAAATCTAGTCTTCACAAATGCAGATGTTTTATAATTATTTTCTTTTACTTTTTTTTAATGATATTGTTTAATTAACGTTGGTTTTGTTTTGTGTTATTGTCTAAAAGATCCGTGTTTGATCTCAATCCCAAATTAAGCGCGTACGTGTAATCCGTTATAATCAAAGTGCCGCTGTTGGCGTTTGGAATATGTTAAAAGCTTCATCTTGCAAAATGCGTGGGATGATAGGCTTAGCTAAAAAAACAGATTTTTTTTTATAAATTTGAAATTAAAAAAAAGTTCAGTATAATGTTATATCAAGATTGTTCATTCCGGCGAGATATACCTTTATTAACTTTCTGGATCAACAAAGAGGCGATCTCGGATCTGACTAGTTTCCAATTAAAGACTTTAGTTATTGTTTATAAATTATTTAAAAATTCACTCTGAAATGAACGCATAGTAGGTATACCAATTCAATTTTCATTCCCATTTTCAAAGAAATTGGTTGAAAGAGTAAGGACTTGAGACTTTTATGTCATAAAAGAGTCCATATTTGTTTTTAAAACGACGCGGTAAGTTCAGAGCATAACAAATATATTGAAAACCCCCCGCATATAGGGGAAAATTATTCCCAACTTGGAGTTAAGCGTAGCAAAGTCCTCTATCTCGCTCGATAGTTCTCACTGCAACTAGACAAAATGAAGGCCTAGGCGAAATTTATAAAACAAAAGAAATAAAGAAGATCACAAATCGTGAAAACAGTGAGGTCTAGCAAAAGGGAAGTTATGGGTAGTTAACAAGTGGAGTTGTCGCTCGAACTCGAATTGAATTTCGTTCGAACAGTCGTGGATTCGTCGGGTATTCCAGATGAAACTAGGAAGCCTTCGATCCAGTCCTAGCGTGAGTTTCAGAGGTCCACGTAGGTGAGATGTTCAAATAAATCGTCGCTCTCACCTAGATCGACCATACTCCTCCTCATGGCGGAGCTGGAAACGTCAATCCCGACAAGGACCCGTTAGCTAAGTATGACGCTCGACGCAAAGAACGGAATCTCGCCAAGACGAGTCGGTGGTCTTGAAGAGTGGAAGCTCAATCCCACAGACTAGCCATATGCAGGATAACTACCTCCCATAGTGAAACCAAAGTTGAAAAGTTACCGCTGTGGAAAGAAAGCCTCGGAACCTGGAAAAAACTAAGAATGATACCGGGGCAAAGCAGCCCCGGCTGCCGGAAATTCTAAGTGTCGCAAGATACCCTTAAATGGAACCTCGTTTAAGCTGTGCCGCCACTTCTATCTCAAACCTGAACAACTTACAGACCACTACGCAACACATCAAAAGAACTCTAGTCAAGTACCATGCTGGTAACTGTCATCACACAAAACGCCAAGGACCTTCCAAACAACTCACAAAGGTCCATGATCAATGCAAGCGGATGTTTAGTTCCAAAAACGGTCTTACAATACACGTAAGATACCGGCATCCAGCCACCAGGAACAAACCACCCCTCGTTACCCACGTCTCTCCTGAAAAGAAGCGTAAACAGAAAGCCACGTTTACTGATGAACATTATACGAAGCTACAACCTGGATGAAAACTACGCTAACAAGTACGCGGGCACTAGGCACCCACCAGCGCAGCTTGTTCAATACTGGACAAGACTTAACAACTACTTCAATATACAAGACGAAGAGCTCAAACCGATACACCAACCATACCTTCTCGAAGACGCATAAATATCCGTACCTAACCTAACTCGCTGGCTCGTAAGTAAACGGTTTTTAACGAAATAGTGCTGAAAATGTTTACTGTGGATAGTTTTAGTTAAAATAAGCACTACACATACGATTCCGTCCACCCCATAAAATATTTTAATACCAACTTTTATCGAATTATCGATAAAAAATTTTACCGTGGGACTTAAGGATTTAACACGAGTTATAAAATCTGTCAAGTCTATGCGTACTTGCGTACCTCGATAATTTTTGAATTTTAGAACTGCTCGAAACTTCCGCAATTATTGTTACATTCCGTTTTTAAATAGTAACTTTAGTTTAAGATTCAAATGACTGTTTAATGCAACATTTACATTCAATTTGCAGGAAGTTTTTGCAAATGCCATCGAGTTGGGAATTCAATTTTATAGTTTCAACAATTAAATAAATTAAGTTTTAAGCGACGGCTTTTCAAACATTGTACTTTTATCAACTCATTTTCGCTACAAACAAATTCTATTAACTACTTTATTTATAATTTAATTCAAAAATTTAATTTCTACGCAAATGCCAGAAATAATTTTAAATTATATACTTAACTTTTATCATCGCTTAAGTTTTAATTAGAACAACACTTAAGACCAATACTTTGAGAGTACAAAGCGCACTATAAAATATGAATCTTTTGTGATTGCTCAACTGAGCGAAAAACCAATCTTTTACCGATTCTTAACCAAGCATGTGTTAAATTATTAGTTCTGTAGAAAGGAAATTCATCAGGGAACACCACGTCGAACCTATAAAATGACAATGGACGTACTCATTAGTTGATTTAATTGTTTTTCAATCTAAATCCTCTTTTCCCTACTTAATTTATGTTTTTCTGTTTATTTTTAATCATGTTCAACTCGAAATACCTCAGGGAATTAACAGTATTTTAATTTCTCATATTTATGGGATGTTAAATTTTTAATTTTATTTATAAAATTTCAGCTCCGAAAACAATTAAATTTTGGTAAACTCAGTTTGTAAAATAAATTTCAGTTTGCTTTACACTAAATAAATTATAGAAAAAAAATTGACTAAAATTTGCTTTTTGTTTGATTTCTTCGCTTGTAAATTGTTAAAACATGAATTAATGATTAAAACATCATTAACTTTTTGCTATATTTCATATCGTTACTTAAAAAATAAAAATTTACCAAAACTTTTTTATTGGGTAATGGGATAGGTATGATATGCAAAAGTTGCTGATTTTACTCGTATTTCATGCAATTTCTATATAAATTAAGAAAAATGATACAAATGTATTTAATAACAACAGTCTCTTAATAAAATCAGCGAGTGAAGTACTAATTAATAGGAATTGTAAAATGAGTGTGAATATACCATTTCAATCAAAATTCAATCGTCATGTACGAGATGTACAATTATGAGAAAGTTACTAAAAATAACATTAAATAACAAAATCTCCAGGAAATCAAATTATCGTTTACTTATTAATAACCCAAGTATAGGTAATGGAAAATCTCGTGAACCGGGCCCTTGAAAAAGTGTAAACTTAACTCGGCTATTACAAAACTTTCACGTAATTGTTTAAAATTACACTTTTAAGATTGCGCTTCGAGTAGAACTGAAGTCGTGAGGGATATATTGGCGTTAGATATGAGATATGAAGGCGTTTGTTGCAAGAAACTCCGATTTTAAAGACTCGAACAGCGAACACTTAGAGACTGTTGTTTCAGACAATTATAAAGTCGGGGTAGGATTACTGTTCGATGCTCTAGAACTCGACATTTTATGCTATCCTAGCAGTTCTCAAACTGTGGGGCATACCCCCTGAGGGGATGTAGTTTTACAAGGGAGTCTCGAATAAATGAACAAGACATGTTCCAAATCGAGTTTAAATTCTTCCGTATTGGGCTATTCTCATCTATCTAACATTATGCAGGGGGCGTAGAGTCCAAAATGAAAAAAATTTTTGTGGACCGCTGTCTAGTCACATGTCTAATGTCGAGAAGAGGTAAAATTGTATCTTGAGGACTATGCGTAAAATGAGTATGGAGGAGTATCCAGAATATCGAGCAGTGAGGTCCGTGGATCTCGGACGGAAATTTAGTCGTTTAGTCTTGACAATTTGGCCATATAAGGCAGATAAACTGGAGCGTTTGCTTATCAAGCCATAAATGGAAAAGTTTGCAGAGAGATATTAGACATGCTAGGGTTTAGACTTCCTAGGTTCCTTGACAACCGATGAAAATTAGTGATAGAAATCCCGTTTTCTCGAACTCTCGAACTACGTGTCTTGGCGCTTTTAAGTTACGCCAGTGCTGCTAATAATCAAATCCTGCTTGCAAGGTCGTAGCCAGCACAAAAGTCCGGAGAGGGGGGGTGCAAGCAAAGCCAGATTGTTCAAGGCCAAATGGTTTAAAATGAAGTTTGGTAATTTGAATAGTGTCTCCAAAAAAATGTTACACAAAAACAAGGGATGAATAAACAATATTGTGGAATAATTACGGGTCTCCTTTTAACCTGGCACCGTAGGCTTTAGCTTAATGGTAAATCCAGGCGTGTTGGCATAATTATTTTACACCAAGTTTGATTTTAATATTCTTATTAAGGTTTTTTTTTGGGGGGGGGGGACAGCATGCATCAAAGTACTTAAACTGTATTCATTATTTCGCATTTTTTCGAACCTCTGAAAATATTTCGAGGGGGGAGAGGGTTAAACCCTGCTGATCTTACTCTCTGGCTTCGGTCTTGACTGTATTTTGGTGGATATTGGATAGTGGGATTTCGTTCAAGTACGAAGTTGAGTATTTATTTTTATTGCAGTGAGGGCAAACATTGGATCATCTTTTTTATATCAGCGGTCTAATTTTACTACCCCGGGGTATCTACCAAATCATGTTATGATCAATTATATTCTACTCTACGCGTGATCATAATTAAAAATTAGGGTTTACCCTGTTTGTAGACACCATTATTTGGTAAATAAATAAAAAAACTCTTAGTGAGTACTGATTTTACTGATGATGTGACTAATCTCACCTCACTTTCTACCAAATGCGTACAAACAATAGCATCCAATATAACCAAATATTGCAAATTTCATTTGATAAAAATTACAATTTGTCCAGTCTAAATAGACAAAAAACCGGGAAAAGTTCGGAAAAACTCGCATAGAACTGAAAATTGGTACAGATCTTAAATACATTATTATAAATGAAATGTCAAAAGTCCCCTTAGATCCCACTTCTGCTTAAAATTTTATTCAAAGTCAAAGGTTGAAGACTTGGTTTTTCGCAAATATCTCTCAATATTAGTCTAGCCAAATTTGAGGGAAAACTCTCCAGGCGTTTTGAAAATTGGTATGGTAGTTATTTCAATAAAAAGGCGCAAGAAAACAATTTTAATTTAAACTTAATAATTCAAAGTTACTCGTAGTATGCTAGGAGAGCTCGAATGTATCGCCATCAAACATACAATATTTATCAATCAAACAAACCACGGCAATTACCTGTTTAAAGTTTCATAACACGCAACTAATCAAACAGTGATAAACAAATAAACAAATAAATTTTGTGAAAACCTTCACAGAGGTATAAAATAATAATTTTAAATTTGAATTTGAGGTTTCCATTTAACCTTTAAGGTGGCGATTTTGCCCATGTAATAAATGTTGCAAATAGTGCTTTACTGGAGCGCTTGAGCAGCAAAACCTATTAAAGTTACAAAAAAATTATTTAGACAAAAAATAAAGTAGAAAAATTGAGCTACAATGTAGGTTTAATTTTGTTGCTGAACTGTTGATTAATAGAGATAATTCTTACTGAAAGTCAGGATAATTGTTCGCTTTTAGTTACCCACTTTTAGCCCATTTTTAAATAATAAATGAAAATTTTGAGATATACATATCGTACTCTATATATTTATCTTCGCTTTAAGACTTAGTTTTGAAGAATAATTAACATAATGAACCTGAACCAACCGCTCCAGTAAAACGCTTTTGAATTTTTATATTTCTGTTATAAGAACAGGGGCCTTCTGAAATTGGGAATAAATTTGCCTAACTATGTCAATTTTAATGTAGCTATTTGATAACAGTCGTCGTAATTCTTAAAGTTGCTTACTTTTTAAAATGAGTATATACCTAGCATTCACACTCTAGCATAACGTAATTCCTAAATGAGTTTTACTAAACTTGAAGCACCCCATATTAATTTCTCAAAAATATTTGTCCACGGATTGAGTTTGCAATAAGTGCAAATGATAACTTTTTTTTTTATTTCACAAGCCTTGTGACCTGTGTAGAAATTAGCTCAGTTTGCATAACTAAAAACTCATTTATATGGTAAATATTTTATGCACGAGGAAAACTTAAAATATTTTTGGGTTTAAATACCTTTTTCGCATAGTATTATAGTTAAAAAACAAAAGAAAGTGTAGAAATTCTAAAATATTGGAAACTGAAAAGGAGTACTCATTAAGATTATAAGTTGGAATTAAGGCACTCTAGAGAAAGTAACCAGCTGATTGTTGGGGGTAAACTAGAACAGCACGTCACATAATTTCAATTTTGTACAACTGTACCTACTGGGAATTGGATACCGAATTGCAACTGTAAGCTTAATTAAAAATAATGTAAAATCTAATTATCCGATAGGTAGATTCTTTATCAACCTAAAGATTAAACACTCATCCCTGGTCCGCACCTCCATTAAGCACGATATTGGGTAGAGTAATCACCGCTTTCCTGGCCCCTGGAAGTACCAGACTGGTCCGATAAGTAGAGTAAAATAACCCACCTACTACGAGGAAGAAGGTTAAGGTAATAAAATTACTTTCAAAGTTTAAAGGCACGCCTCGCCGGATCTAGTGTAAGTTGGTTCACTGCTTACTGACTGCCCCGATTATTAAATGAGACCTAGGCGTCATTTTAGCAGTAAAATATATTATTATTCCATCGGTATTATAATGATTATAGTGTACCATCGGCAAGTGAAAGAATATAATTAAATAGTATAGTTTAAATATACTTTCAGGATACGTACTCGCTCAGAGTATGCCGGAACTTTCAAAACGATAAATTAAACCTGAATCAGTCTACAACTTCACCCTAATATTTCGTTTCCTATTTTCCTATAAAGTTTAAAAGATTCATTTCAACTTCGGAGTATCATGTAAAATTCACCTGCAATTTTATACTCTCAACTGATTGCTCTAGTTTTTATTAAATTAAAGTTCTGCGGTGGAAATGATGGTTTAAGACTAGAAGAAAAAAAAATACGTCAATAATTGAAATTGATTATCCTTTATACTTGAGGGTAAAGCACACAAAGTACCAACAATCAAACCTTTGTAATTTAGCCCAACAACCCTCAATTATTGCTGCATTTGTTAAATTAATCAAAACTCTCCTTAATTGACTTATTTTTGTTTAATACAACAGAACATAATAATATATATCTAATTGATTTGTACACTCAAATAATTGTTTGGTGCCAAATTTAGTGGTTCAATAATTTATACATTAATTTGAAAACTTACCTCAATTATTTTTAATCATAATATTCCCTAAGGGTAGTTATAACGTTATATGAATTAAAATTAATTGATGTCCTTTGTTTGTAAGTATACACTGTTCAGAATAATATATAATTTACAACCGCATTAGTTTTTAGTGACCGCAGATTGAGAGAACAGAGTGGGAATGTGCTATTTCTATTGCTATCAATTAACGCTAATTACAAACTGAATAAAAGTATCATTTTTATGTAAACATTTAATCTGTCAATTTGCGTCCTCAAATTTTTGTTAAAAAGCTAATTGGGGAGTGCGACTGAATGACAAATTAAATATAACGACTGAAAATTGATGACACATTAATGATCAATTTTGGCAAAAATTTCAATTAAAAAATTTAATTAGTTTATTTACACAAATTATCAAGATTGAATATAGGTACCTACCTACTATTTTATTTATTTATATTAAAAATATGTATCTCTTAAAATTTAATAATTTAATTCATTTGCTGGTCATTATACGCTTTTCTCCAGTTCAATTACGACACTACTAACTAAAAATTGTTAAGAAATTAATGATAAATTGGGCAAAAATTTCTAATTAATTTAATTCTTCAGCTTATCTTTTTGAGTAAAGGGTGGTTAAATTGAATAAGATATCGTCGCTTTAAATCAAAAGTTCACTTTGAAGATTTAAGGTTTTCGAAAAGACAAAAAAAATGATTTTTTTTACTATTAGATTAAGATCTTTCTTGTTCTTTTTCAATTTTCACATCGAACTTGTAACCTTATAAATTTATATAAAAGAGAGTGTAAGAGCGCTACATTTTAAAATTGTTCCTTCGAGCGTGGCGACGTATTAATTTAATTTTACATTTCACCAATCACAAATAAAATTTGTACAATTGACGTTTGCTTCTTGTCACATTTACTTATACATTTTTCTTCTTCTCTCTAATACAAATTTAGTTAATTTGCTTTTTTCTCCAGATGTATAATTTTAAAAATTTGAATTAAATTTTGCCTGATTTTGTCAAGCATTTTAAATAAATTTGTTTTATAATTTGAATTACGTAGTTTGGCAGTTTTGTAATTTAAAAAATTTACGGGATTCAAAATACATAAAATTATGAAAATTATGAGGGGTCTAAAATTGATTATCTTATTATTTACATAATCATTACTTAACAAGCAGTTCCGTGTATTATCGTCTCTCGCTCGCTCTGCAAAATCTTCATAGGCGTTAACCACCACGAAGTAAAAAAAAACACTTTTCTCCAAAAGTGCGTAGTTTCCGAGTTATAAGCGATAAACAAAAAAAAAACAGTTTTTTGGAATTTATGTCAAATTTTAAAACACTTTAGAGCTTAAGCCGTTCGTCTGAAGAAAAAATATTTCGGATATAGTTTGTAGGAAATTGTCTCTAGTTTACTTTTACCTTTTACATAGGTGCAGTTTTCGCAAAAAGGTGCAGTTTTAAAGTTATAAACGAAAAACTGAGAAAAGAGCAGTCCCCGAGCCGTCCCCAATGTAATGCAGCAGATTTAAAAGGCAGACAATTTACACAAAAAATGCAATCTTTTGGTATAAAAATTTTTCATTTACCCTATACGGTTTAGTTTTTTACTCACTAATCAAAAACAACCCTTATATATACTTCAACGCACTCTAGCATCTAAACAGTTCGTTTGACGAAAAAAATCTAAGAGATATAATTTGTAGAAAATTGAATGTACTTTAGTTTTATATAGAACAACTGTTTACTAAAAGTGCATAGTTTTCGAATTACAAGAAAGTGATAAATAGAAAAATTTAGACTTTTTTCAAATTTAACGCCCTCTAGCCCCTAAGCCTTTTGTCTGAGGAAAAAATCCTTTCGCATATAGTTGGTAGGAAATTTTATTTAGTTTACTTTTACACTTTTTCCAAAAGTGTGTAGTTTTGAAGTTATAAGCGGAAAACTGAAAAAAGAGCAAAACCTTCTCGACTTCACCCTTCTCGAGCTGCCCCAAGTTAATGATGCCACTTTTAAGAGGCAGACGGTCGGTTTTATCACTTATTTGCAATGTTCTTTCAGCCTGCATCGGTCAAAAAAAATGTTGTATTTTTGAATTTCGGCATTTTGCCTCCCGGACACACTATGTCTGATATACCCTAAACTAAAACCGCTCTACCACCTCAACTGTTTGTTTGACGAATAAAAATTAAGACGCATAATTTGTAGGAAACTTAATGTACCTTATTTTTATATAGGAACGTTTTTCTACAAAAGTGCGTAGTTTACGAGTTATTAACGATAAAATAATCTTTTTGCTGATTTTAAAAGTATTTTAACTTTAACGCGCGCTAGTGCCTAAATCGTTTACCCACGGATGAAAACTTAAGACATATAATTTGTAGCCTATTTGATGTGCTTTGTTTTATGTAGATAAACTTTTCTCATAAAGTGCGTAGTTTTCGAGTTAGCAGCAAAAAGTCGAAATAAGAGCCAAAATCCACCCTTCTCGAGCTTCCCGCAAGTTAATGACACTTTAAACAGACAGACGGTCGGTTTTATTACTCATTTGCAATGTTCTTTTATCGCCGCCTCTCGGACTAATAGTAACTCGCATGGGTAATACTGTACGATAGTACAATAATTAGTATTTTAATTAATTATTTTAAATGTTAAAAAAACTATTTTAGTGTTTCAAATTTATCATCAAATAAATTTTTCCGTATTATGTATTCTGTTTCATTTTTTCGTATTAAATTTTGCCTAACAAGCTTGGTAATCTAACTTAAGCTGCTTTGAAAAGAAAATCTCCTTTTTTGAATCATTATTGTTAAGCTCTCGTACATATTAAATTTTTGGGCAAATCAATAAAACTACAATAATGTCATGCTTTTTTTGTAGATTCTTTGTTATTTGATAAGTTCACTAGCTAATTAACCAAAAATGTTTTTTTAAATCAAATCAAACAAACACGTATATTTAATTTAGGTAAAAAATCTAGAGTCTAGGTAAAAATTTCTACTACAATAAAAAAATAAGTAAGTATATTTTGTATATTAGCCAGTAGATTATGAACTATCAAAGTTTGAAGTGATCTCAAAACCGCGTCCTTGAAAGAGTTTAAACTTGAATTAATTATTACACCCAGGCACATGCAGGAAATAAATCATTTTTATTCGAATTAGTTTCGCATTCATTTCATTCTAATCAACAGCGTAAAGTTTTTTTAACAACTGATTTAAGTCAAGGTCAAGGACAAGGTCAAGGTTTATGAAATTTTCCACTATTTATACTAAAGCTATTCGTTAGAATTCTTTATAAATCTCTTAAATACGCAAATACTTCATTTTATGACTCAAATGAGATCTCTTTTTACGTCTGAACGCAGAATATACTTTGTTTTTGTTTGGGCTAAGTAGAATTAATAGGCCAAGAAAATGGAAATAAAATCCAGCAATGATGAAGTCAAAGCTTATAAAAACACGTAAGAATTTTGTACAATACGGGATAAGAAAACAACCTAGTAAAGGAAATAAAACCTCATTCGAGAGGAACTTACCTATTGGCCTATTTCTGGTGGTTTTAATAATTCTCCGCGCTTTGATCGAACTTCCTGTAATAAAATATCTTGTTAAAATTAAAAAATCTACATATAAAACTAAATATGTCTAAAACAGTTACGCCGCTGAGAAAAAGTATGAGTAGCAGGGGCGGAGATCCCCTGGTATTAATTGTCTAGTGCAAGAATTGTAGTAGGTAACTACAAAAAGGCTTTTTCAAAAACAATTTGTTTATTGAAAGTGTATCTGTTCATACTAAAAAGAGTGTGCTTCTCTAAAAACGAAACATCACCACCCACTAAAACTATTCAAGTTGTTGTCTTGCTGCAAGAAGGACGTAGCTAATGTTCTGTCGTCGTCAATTGCACATGTATATCGAAGGTTCAAGGTATCTGAAGCATTCATTCGAAGACAGGTTCTGGTCCAAAAAAAGTGTACGACTGCTTTATTGCCCTAACATCTCTTCGTAACCGGCACCTTACTGGCGTTGACGTCCAGGTCCAACAAACGTTGAGACAAGTGCGAAGAGTGGCTGTTTGCGAATGGACCGTAAGACGAAGACTTAAGGACGCAGATCTTATTTCAAGAAGAGCTGCAGTAGAGTCTGCATTGAGCCCAAGACATCGAGAAGCTCGACTTGAATTTGCTCGTCAACACTAACATTGAAAGTTTTCAGATGAGTGCAGAGTGTGTATAGGCTCCTGTATGATGTGGGCAGGAATATCGGTTAATTTAAAAACTGAGCTTGATTTCATACCTGATGGGGATCGCGGCGGTGGATTGAATGCTGATAGGTACATTATTGAAATCTTGAAAGAACATAAATATATTGTCCCTCACGAAGGTTTTTTTGGAGAAAATTTTATGTTTATGCAAGACAATGCTAGATTATGTAACTAAAGAATACCTTACCGAAGTCGTTATACAAATTCTTAACTGGTCAGCTCTCAGCCCGGATTTGAATACTATAGTACCTATAGAGTACTTCTGAGATGAGCTTAAATAAATAGTTTACGCGAGGATCCTGCCCTTCCTACCGCTGAAGAACTGAAAACTTCTTTGATAGAAGAATGGAACAACATTTCACAAGAAATAGTTTGGAGACTGGTAACGTCAATGAAAAATTGATTGGAAGATGTAATTAGGAGCTTAAGGTGGCAACACGAAATATTGAACTTCCGTTACTTCGAGTGTAAAGAATTTTAACATTTTATCGAAAAAGCAGATTAGGTACCGCTTTTGATTAATACCAAATTTATTTAAAAAAAATAAAGCCAAACCTATTTATAAAGTCAATTGAAAACGCATTCATGTAGGTTGAATCGATTTTTTTGCTCGCAAGTGCAGTTTCGATGGCTTCGAGTTTCGAGAGGTTTCGAGTTTCGAGACAATTTTAAGTTTCGCGTTCGGGTTTCGAGTAATCAAAATTTCGGTTTTGTCTCAACTCTAAAAAAATTGTCAGGACGATATTGATTTTAAAAAATAGAAAGCATTCTAACCAGCATCATCTTTGAGGTGCTCGCTAATGGATATAAGTTTTCGTAGAACTAATTTTATAAATGGGGAAGTAAAGTTTTTAGAACGTCCTCCGTATAAGGAAATATGCGAGTTCATATTCCTATTAGTGTGAAAACATAACATTAACTTTGTAAAATAAATATCTGAACCTAATCTGAAAACAGACCATTCTTCCCTTAGGCTATGTAGAGATTAAATCTACGCTTAATTAGCTTTTGCACCAAATAAATTATACAAAAACGGAAATAGTAGGTAGATACAAGGAATCTCTTTAAAAAAAATAACCCTAAAACAACCACTATTTACTTTTATCCAATAAAGTATACTTTATTGATGTAGTAAAAACAATAGAAAAAAAAATGAAAGTAAATATAAATTTCCAATATTTTATTTGTGTATTACAGTTTTGTATTATCTTAAGGTTTGCTTTATTCACCCCAAGCAAACACGCGACTTTACCAACCGATACAATTTATGTGGTATTTACAATGATACGCTATTGCATTCCAATTTATGACTGCAAAACTTGAACAGCCGCAAAACATAGTTTTAAACCACTCATAATAACGAATGGAGCTTTTCGTGGCATAAAATAGTTAAAAATCATGTTTTGGTTATTTCGAACCTTGTTTAAAAATGAATTTTAATTGCAAAATAAACCAACTCGTAATGTGCAAACGGCAAAATTTATTATTAAAATGATACAAAAGTAGTAGTTGGTCGTTGTGTTTTGTACCATGTAACAACCCTTTGTCGAAAGCGTACATAATTTTCAGATGCTGTAATTTATACATAATGAAATATAATTTTAAAATTATACGCGTATTTACTTTCGTAAACATAAATACGCAAAATAACCAACTTATTTATCGCTTTTATTTGTTATTTCGTATAGTATAAAGGGCCGAAAAGTGTTGGATACTTTATAGGGGGTTAATATCCATACATTTCGTAAGCTTAAGTAGTCCATTAGTAAGCCATAGCTATTGTTTTACTCAATAAAATGAAAGTAAAAATTAAACATAAAGTTAGTTTATATATCACTATTATTAATGCACTGTTATAAAAATATACGATTTTGCATTTACATAACCGATCAATACGATGAAGCAAACTCTGAGAGAGAACCATAAAACCGACGATTATTTTTAAAAAACTAAACATTTGTCTACTTTTATACCCGCATACAAGGGCGCGAAGTTTATAAAACAAAAGTGACGGTTTGTATTTTTCATATTTTTCTTGTTTAGGGTAACTAATCAAAATAGTCCTGGAGGTTTTCAAAAAGAAAGGTTTATTGTTGTCACAGCACGGTGCTTGCGCATTAGCTACGCTATTAGCTTTTAGAGCAAAGTTTTTTATTGTTTACTCAACAAGAATCAACATTAAAATAATGGACTTGAGAAGCAAATTTTACTGAAACACGAATATAATTTTCCACAAACATTAATTATGATATCAACCTTTTTTTTTGTTTAGTCGATGGGGTAGTTACGCTGTGCATAAAATAATTATGTAACAGAAAACAGTAAAAACGGGCAATCTCATCTTCATTTGAGTAATGAAATTAAATTCATTTTTAATTTTTAATTGGTGTGCCTTAAATTACATCCAGTCGACGGATCGATTTAAATTCGCTGTGCACCATGGAGATCCCGCTTATCGCAAGTAGGTTTCGATTTAGCAAAGTTGCTAAATTTTATACTGATTATTGATTAACAATATAAAAGGGAATTTAAAATATCTTGAACCATTTTCGTGAAAAATGAGAAAAGCCGAGAAGTTTTGGTTTTGTTTTTTTGTTTGGTATAGTAGCTATAACTTTTATGTTTGTAACTTAAAGAAACAGTTTTTGCCACTTTTTCTTGGGCATGTATGCCCCAATTAAAATTTTTCAAAGTCAATGCGCCTTTTCTTTTCTGTTTTAAATATACTTCATTAATTTTTGTTTTTCTTTTAGCAGCTTACAGTTACTTCTCCCAATTCTAATATGAATTCGAATGCTCAAACATTTTCTTAACGAAAGTGTGCTAAAGGAGCTGATACTCGCAGAATACAGCGCATCCCAAAAATTCAAATACCCTTAAATAACTTTTTAACAGTAGGTAACTTAGAAACCCTAAAGTAAAGACTACGGTTTCCTGAATTTAAGTTTCATTGTGCTAGTCAGCTAGTCAATTCGAAATAGCGGCCAAACAAAACGTTAAACTTTTGCAATTTGGAGATTTGTATGATTTACTCCCCAGCTTAAGCATCGTTTACAATTTTCTATTTTGCAGTACCGTGAAAATCGATAAAATCATTAACATGATTTTTACAACAAAAAAACGCAAGTTGCGCAATTAAATTATAAATACAAACCACAGACTAAATTAGTTATAACCGTTAAGCCACAATGACAAAAATGTAAATTTGCGTGTGGTTTGCTTTTATAATTTCGTAACATCAATGTATTTTTCTGTAAAAATGGAATTAATTTCATCGATGCGACAGTATGTGCATGTACAGGGTGGGCAAAGTTCTTATGGAGAAATCGATAACTAGAAGAGATGTGGAAAAATGAATGCAGCATTTCTCGTTCTCTTTTTTTGAGAAGAACTCGATGGAAAAATCGGAATTGGCGATCTTCTTTTGTTTTGAAGTTATAAGCAAAGTTCAATTTTGCGCTAAATGTCAGTAACTTTAGTAGCAACAATGCGGGAGCTAGACCGCTAGATCGCGGTTTTGGCCATTTAGCTCGTCTCAACAAAGAGAACGACGATGAGTCATCAATTTTTCCATTAAGGTGGGTATTAGCGCAAGTCGACACCGAATGAAGTAATTCAGAAAATAATTTAGAATAAAACCAACAATCACATTTTAAAAAAAATTCTGAAATCATGAAGAGCACATTATTATAACTTCCCAAAGTTTTTAAGCGTTTTGGCTAGGATAAAGAAAATTCTAAAACTTCACTAATATACAGTATACGACCACCCTCTGTGTGGTTACGACAAAGTTACTTGCGTTTAACTTTAACCCGAACTTTGGAGTCAACTATTAAAATCGTCACGGTATATACCATCAACGACACTAATTAAATTTAAATTATCACAAATAGTGGCGCTCCACCTTTTACCTTTCCCGGAAAATTTGTTTAAACAATATCTCTTAATCGGCGCCAATTTCACACTTAGCTTATGTGCTTTTATTGATCTTTCTAAATTAAATTGCGTTCCCTTATTATCCTAATAAAATTTTATTGTCACCTACTAAAAGTTACGTATAGCTGTGAGGTAATCACCGAGTAGAAGGCATATTCTGCAACTTTTTTGTCGACTTGAACGGATATTTATTTTATTCCAAGTCGACTAGAATTACAACAAAAAGTTTTTGTAACGTCTTTGATTTACAAATAGGTGTGGGGCGTTAGAGTTGTAATTACACCATCCATCAATAAGATCACCTGATTTTTCCTTTTCGTTTACGCGGTTCTAATTAATCGATCTCTTATAGTGATATATCGTAGTTGCCGATATTCAAATCCTGATTCCACTACAATTTTTACTAAATACAAAGAGGTTCAAGAGTAGTCTCTAAATGATGAGTTTGAAACGTGAAATGTAAAAAGAGCACAACAGAAAGAATTTGAAGCACATGTTGTGTTTGTATGTAGAGTTCTTTCAAAACGTTACCAACCTTAGATGCGCAGAAGGGGAAGTGAGAAAGCGCTAGGAAAAGACTCCCAATACGTGTGCTTACGTTGGTTACGACGCTGAACGAAATTTGATTTCCTGAGCAGGTCGGTAAGGTTTTGAATAGTGTTTTTTGAGACTTTTAAAAAAGTCTAGAAAATTGATTTTTGACTATTATTTTTTAAGGGTGCATCGGAAACCCAAAATACGCCAGCATAAAAAATAGCACACAAAATTTCCAAATAAGAATTGATTTTCTTCTGTACGAGTCAACGACGAATGACCTGAAATATTACCCATTCCATCAATTTCTATCTTAATTGTATAAAAACAGATCATAAGACCTAATTCAGATACCTACCCTAAAGTAAAGTCTCCCTGACAACAACAGAAAACTACTATTCGATGACAGGCGCACACTAAAACGAAAATGCTTTCTGTAGAAGTTAAGCCAATGAATTTGTTAGACTGGGGTAGTAATTAAATACCTATCACACGCTAGTATTTCAAACAAATCCGCCTGTCAGAGGAGGTTTAATGTGAGATAGTCCCTTCTAGTCTAGTACTGAGAAGAAAAATTTTTTAGTTTACTTTTTTGGGACACCCTGTGAATGATATATCAAAAATAGACTTTTGTAACAAAAACGAAACTTCTTGCATCCCCACAAGAAATAGGCAAGAGCTCGAATAATAGTTCTTATACGTAGTAATTAAAATCTTTAAAAGTTAATTAACATTCTTTTACACTCACTTAGCTAAAAAGTTTAATTAGTTTCACGCGATAAAGTCAATTTTAATTAATTTTTTTGTATAATAACACTCCGTATAAGCCATTTCTAGTAGGTAATTAATTATCTGCGCAGATTTTCCATATTAAACCCATTACACAAACTGTACAGTGTACAGTTCGAATTCGCCCAACTTTGAACTTCAAATACACGAATGCGACGACACAAATTGTCAATGCAAAATGTAAACACAACGTAGAATAAAAAAAAGGATAAAGTTGGTGTTTTAATTTTGACGTAATGGCGTCTGGCGGTTTGAGTAATACGACCAAGAAAGTGATATAGCGGCGTGGTTATTTCCAAACAGCCACAAATCGTTTTAGATTGCATAGATCTATCGGAACACAAAATTTTAATAATTTCACGTTGTGGCTTCTGAATAACGATCCATAATGTGACGTAGAAAATTTAATATTGGTGGAAAGCGTTGTAGATGGTTCATTATTAGACCATACCGCAAAATAATTTAACGTTTTGACAATATAGCACAGATGAAAAACAAGCTTTGAATATGCAAATTCAAAAGTCAAGTTGCGAAATATTTAAACATTTATTATTAAACTTTACATAATATATAGGCATTAATTATTATTATCCCGCGAGGGATAAGCAATTTAAGTGGAACCAAATTATGAATTATTAGTGATTACAAATATTTGTAATTTTATGATTTTGGCCTCATAATAATTATAACACGTATTGCCTCGTAGCGTTTACCCAAGGTTTCCATTTCTCTTTGTAAAAGTTTTCGAGGGAGGCAGATTTTGTTTTATCGGTATAAATCTTGATATTGGAGAGAAAATTCAATTTTTGAATTTGAATGTATTTTATGTTGTACCACAGTATATATAATTCAATCTTAATTTTACTAAAGTAAGTCAATTACGTAAGGCTTCAGATGATGTTAATGAGTTTAATATAATAATAGAAGGGATTTCATTTATTGCCTTTTGTGTAGATAAAACAAAACCAAGACACGCTTCCATTGTACGAGGATTATTATTACTTATTTTTTAACCAACTCTGTTAAAAATAATGAATTTATAAATATTTGAGCGATGCGTTCAATTTGTTTTAACAGAATACCGAGACTTACTTAGATTCTTTAGCTTTTCCGTTATATTAAAATGACTTTTTTTATTCTTATTCCGAATTATTTGTGAAACGAACAGTTATTAGAATTTGTGTCATTCCATTCTTGAGCGTTTTCAAGTTTTACTTAAAGTAAAAACTAGAAACCGACCTTTAAAAAATATCGGTAGCGTAATCGCAGAAAATAGGCGCCCGGCGTTTGAAGGCTGGCGGTTTAATATATACATAACAACATACTTTATATAGGCTTATGATTTAATAGGTAATTGCGTGTTTATGAAAAAAATAAACTAAACTGATGTCAAAGCTTGTTGAGAAATTTATATTTTATTCGAAAGGGACTTATATTCTTCCCTAAACTCAACTTAAATCTTACTTTTCAATAAAATAGTTTTGATCGCTTCAGAACCTCTTCAATTTATTTCCTCAGTTGTATATCAAAGCTCAGTCATCTATTTATACAACTTTTAGGGTTCACTTTTATCTAATATTGCTTATCAATTTATTGAGTACAGCGAAAGTCTATTTATCATTCGGTAATTACATAGAGGAACATCCATTGAGGAGACAAAACACCCCTGCTCTTTATTTTCGACAATTTGTTACGACTTAACAATGAGACAGCAATCTTTTTACAAGTCTCCCTCGTTCACACATTATCCTTAATCGTATTTTACGAATGTTTTTGAATAATCGATTTCTAATTTCAGAGACAACTAGGCAAAAAGACGAGTTCACATACAAATTTAATAAAATGAAATAATTTTTCAAACTAGTTATGCATTTTAAACTAGTAACTCGATTTATGTAGTTTCGAACAAGTTATATAACGAAGTTTTTCGTCTAGCACAAAGTTTAAAATAAGATTTCTATATAATATGATATTTTCATACAGTTCTAAATGAGTTTGTCAAAGCACATCCATTATATTCTTCTCAGACACTATTGTCTTTGTTACCTTCTATTGTATACGTTCGAAAATAGTTTAGTTTTCTTACAATGACGAAAGTCAATTTAAGTTTTTCTAAAAAGAAAATTACCTTATAAAATTTTAATTTGTTTTTTATTTTTTACAAAAAGTTAGCTTAAAATTAAATGTAATGTTGATTAAGATTTTAGCCTATTTTGTAGTACAAGTTTTGGAATTAGCCGTATCAGTGTACTAATCGAAACCGAAGTATGGTAATAAATAAAAGCTAAGCTTTTAATGAACAATCACAAATTGAATTATCCAACTGTGATCTGAGCCAAGCTCTTAATAATGGGATTCGTTATGTGGATATTACTAAAAGTTTGTCGAATAAAATAAACAAGAGCACTCACGTTGTAACCAAAAAATAACTTAATAATAAAACTTTTTAATTCAAATAAAAAAAAATATATATCCGCCCCCAGGCGAAAGCTATTTTGGTATTTTCTATACAAATATCTTACTAAAATACTTGATAATGTCAATATTTTATTTCCCGTCACAAACACATTGGATATATGGATGTAAGAAAAAGAGTGTTGTGATAACAAAGGAAAATTTACAAAATGTTTTCTCAAACTTCTTCACTGACCAAAAAACTTGGAAAAGATTTTTTTTAAATTAATCCTCAACTCTTTATTTCGCATGCAAAAAATTTTTTTGCTGCCAAAGAAAAATATTCATAAAAACCAACTTCCATTAGCAGACCTTCAAATGGAAATTTAAAAATCTGAATTTTATCGAATTTAAAGACAAATAAATATCGACGATATTTTGTAAAGTGCCGAAATACAAATTAATTTGAATAAATTAACATTTTTGTCGTTCGATAACGATTTAATAGAAAATAATTTTTGTTCAAATTTGTGCACTTAACAGGGATTTCCCGATGAAGAGCGTTTCATATTTAATTAGATTACTAAATTCGATTTCTTCGTATTTTTAGGAAAACTAATTAAGAAGGCACTTGGGGGTACGAACAAAACTGCAATATTCAGTATTTGCATGAATGTGTCTTCAGACTACGGCAAACGTGCCAGTAAGATAAGCGTGACCAATTTTCTCTCCTTTGAAGCTCGTCGTTTTTTTTAATTTTCATTGATTCCAACTACGCACGGCCATAAATAGTATTTGCAATAACCCGAGACATCGGTATGTGGGGCTGCCATGCAAAATTTAAAGTTTCATAGCAATTTTATTTACACACCTAAGAAGTTGTTGATTTGTCTAGCTTGAAAATATTGTGTTATCGACGAATTGACCGGATGTCGCCGCCACCAGTCTTTAGTATCACTAAATTAGAGACCGTTTGCCAAGGTTCGCGCGGTTTGTCAGGCCGACCATTGCCTACAACGTTAGTAATTTTATTACGTGTGCAATTGTATATTTTTATTAAGTGTTAAAAATCAAAGTAATTATGTTGTGAAATTTCTTTGTTTATTATTGGAAAATATAATTTAATTGATTTTTTTAAATTCAAGTAGGTACACTGTTAAAATATAATTTTCTTTGGAAAATGGCATCTAACTCGAAAGAAACGGTAATAAAATAAATGTTACTTCATAAAAATTAATTTTTTTTGGCTTATCTTATACTTTAAGCTTTGCATTTTAATATTAGTTAATAAAAAACTGATATTTGCGTATTATTCTGTGCGTTTTACTACTATACAATAACAGGAGCGTCAGATACCGCCGTTCGCCTATGACGTAAAAAATATCAACGTCGCGAGTTAACGGTTAATTTCGCCTCGGTAGTTAGTTAAAGCCAAATATCTTCTTTTCGACTAAATATAATAGTCCAGATTTTTTGTTATACAGGGTGCTAATTAAGTATGTACACAAACTTTATAAGGAAATAATATTTGGTTGATTTTAAGACAAGAAGTTCATATAAACATGGGTCCGCAACAGCCCCGTTTTCTAGATAAGGGGTGTTAAAATCTGATAAAAGATATTAGGTACCTATTATGTAAAAAATATATAAAAAACTGTAAACATGTGCCAAGAAGTGTTTATACACGAGGGTTTTTACATAAAAACGTCGTTTTCAAAATTCAAAACTGAATAATGGCCAAAATATCAATTTTTGCGACATTTACCTCCTTCATTTGCTAAAAATTCAAGAAAATAGAAATAACTTGTGTACTACTATTATTTGGAACCAAATTAACAAAAATCTTGTGCTTACTAACGAAGCAAAAATAACCAGGTGTGTGCTAATAAGAAATTCTAAAATTACCTTTAAGAAAAGAAATTTTTTGGACTCGTTGGTCTTCACGATATTCTCTAAAACACTAGGTAGTTGAAAGTTTGAAGGGTGCTTAAACCCCCTAAATACGACGATTTTCACAACACTCCACTCGCGTCATTACCGTACTCCGAATTAAATTGCAAAGAATCTAAAATGCGTCGAGATACAAGTTCAAACTATGATAAGTGACGCGTTTATCACTTATCGCACACCTGATGCGCCTTACGTGTATTCAAAGTTGTCGTTTATAAAAGTTTTAATTCCACAAAAATAATAGGAGTTGATTATTTTAATAATTTAAACGGACGTAAAATGTATACAGAGGGTGTAATTCCCTTATATTTGGAGAAACACAAAAAAGTACTGGCGTGCAAAGAATTGAGACTTTTAGTACTCAATTTGAGCACCTTTTTAACCCTTAAATACTCATGCCAATAAAATCATAGTAAATGCCCATTTGTAGGGAATCTCTATAGGACGCCCCCGAATTTTAGTAGTTCGATGAGCAACCCACTAAATTCGAAAAAAAAGTTTTTCTCGTAAAATGATGTCCAGCTTTTTTGGCAGACGTTGTACAAAATTGTAAAATTAAGTGATAATTGAAAGACTAACTTCCTCACGAGAGTTGTAATTAAATCAAAAAAATCTCTTTTATGGACATTAGCAAATAATATGAAATTTATATTTGAATTTATAAGGAACAGAACGTTTGTATCTATTGAATTAGAATTTAACATCCCATAACTAAAAAACAGAGCCGTTGCGGACCCATATTTGATGTTTGTACGAACTTTTTTTCTTAAAAGCAATCAAATATTAATTCCTTAAAGTTTGAGTACATACTGAATTAACCCCGTATGTTATGGGAGTCGCTGACGCTTCGTAACCCCAGTGGCTTGTTTTTGAAATAATATTTTTAGGAGTGGGACATTTTTTATTTTAAATTGTCGTATTCAAGTCTTTAATACTATTGAATGTATCTTGCCAATTTCTTGTCAGACTATTAGTTTTTGATGTAATCTCCCTAAACGTACCTAACACGTATGGGGCGCGTTGGGTATAAAATCGAAAACTGTGAATCTGACACGAAGTTCACAAAATACATTTTTGAATCCAATAGATTTAAAGACTTAAATCCGTCTATTCAAAATAAATAATTATAACTGGTAAACAAATTGTTTAAAAAGTAAACCACCCTCTCCCAAACGAGCAGTCTATGAGCAAGACAACAAATTGATCTTTTAATGTTCAATAATTATGGCGACTCGTTTTTGAAATTTTCATCCAGCCGATAGGACGGTTTCTTAACCACTTGCGAGAAACCTCATTTCAACCCTAACTTGCAGAAAAAATTACGGGGTTACGAAGCGTCGGCGTCCCCCATAACATAACACAAAAAATGATTGTATTGACGTACTTTATCATCCCTGAAATTTTTGGACGTTGATTCAAAATAACCCTGTAAGTATGTAGACTTTGTATAAATAAATACTTTAATAAATTTACGTATTTACTTATACAAGGTGATTTATGATTAGATGAACCGGATCAGAAGGAGACGGTGAGATTTAGAATCTTTCCGAAAGAACTTCCAATCTCAATAATTCGTGTCAGTATAAAAAGTCACGATTAGTAAGAACTAATTACCTAATTAGTAGTAGTTAAGAGAAGCGGTGGTGGTTGACTTGTGTTTTGCGTAATAAAATTATACTTAATAAAACTTAAACAGCTCTGTCCTATTCCTTCAATGAGTAAAGCGATTTTGTTCTATCAAATGATAAGGGCGCTTTGAGCAAGTAAGTTGAGTTTAAGTCTTAAGGACTCAAATGGTCTTAATTCTACTATTATTAAAAGAAGAGAACACAAATTGAACTAAAGAAAATTTAGTGTAAAATATGTAGACATTATAAATATTAACATTTTAAATTATTAATGAAAATACAAATGAAACATTAAGCAAGCCGCGTCTTGAATTTAAATGTTATGCAAAATTTTATAATAAGTTTCATATAAGTTATCTGTGTGTGAAAGATCTACTGAAAAAGAAAAATTGAATTTTTATATAAATATTAAATTCCTCGAGGTATACTTGGGAGTTCAATATTAGGTAAACACGTTTTAAAATTTGATTTTCGCGTCAAAACGCTGTAAATGTTTTTAAATTACCTAAATGGTTTTTCAAACAAGATTTATAGAAAAAAAAATTTCGAATAGCGTTTGTGGTATGTAATGTAAAAAAACGTTACATTCATTAGCAAGTTTGTACCTCACCAAACTCACTTACACGAAAGAGGTATTAATTAATTTCTAGTAGAACTAACAACTCACTTTTGAGCAGATTTATTCCTTTTTTGAATAATATGAACGCTTTTTCGTTTATCTACGCTCCCTTATTTATAAGAAGCGAGATCTAATTTGGCCTTGTTTTCATGAATTTTTAACCCAAGCTTAGCTTTTAGTCTTTTATGCGAGCTACTTGACGCATAATGTTTTCTAAAACATATGTGCTAAAAAGCACCTAATGTATTATTTATCCTAAATTTTGTTCCTATAGATTACTTTTTGTTATCTTTTTAACACAACAGTATTAAAACTCTGCAAAGTGAAGAAAATTAAAAATTTTAAAACCACAATTACGGCGTTTTTAATTTCGTGTATAAAAACGTAATTTACAAACGTTACAATTAAGGCTTTAATTTGATCTGGAATAGACCATGCGTCAAGTCTATTTTCTGCTTAATTGCTCACCCCTGCAGCTTTTCATTCATATCCTAGCTAGATTGACTGGATTCCTATACAACTATCCATTGTATCTTTTAATTATATTCTCAACACAAAGTATTTCAACACTTTGTATTATACAACTAACACAAGAACATAAAAATTGTGCTTCGTTAGAAATATTTCACCGACTTCTTTTATTACTTCGACTTAAATTTTTTATGAATATTTAAGTTTTTATTTCCTTTTTTCTGCTTTATTGTATTTTTCATTTTATTAACTGTACACCACAAAGCCGTATACAAAGAGCGTGTCCTCTGTTAGGGCATAAGTCATTATATTTAGGGGTCGGTCGTACAGTTTAATTTTAATTATAGCTCCTGTAATAAATTTCCTAACAGTAGGAATTCCAAAACATGCTCCTTTCAAGCGAAGTGTAAAGTGTAGCCTTTTGATCAAAAGCAATTGAACTATCTTAGTAAAGATGGAGGTTGGTGGCTAAACAACTCAGAGTATTTTGAGAAATTATGCGCTCTAAACTCCATTCTGGTTCGAGATGCATGGGCAGTGGGCAGTCTCGCTGAGGCCGCATCAGGTACAATTTTCCACTTGTACCAATTTTCGTTGATCCCTTATGAATTTTCTCAAATAATACTGAATTTTAACAACCAAAGATAATAGTTATTCAATATTTTATTGCTAGCCACCCAGTATATTTACTTATGTTAGACCGCTTCTGCTTAGCACGGTTATATTGGTTAGATTACCAACAGTAATTGGATTTGCAACTTGAAATACGTAGACGAACACTCGCTATTCGAAGTTTTTAGTTCCTGAAGAGTATCCTGATACTGATTAAAAAAACCACAAGAGTTGTCAAGTTGTACGCAATTAACAATTCGGATGGTATGCAAATTAATATTAAACGAACGAAGACAATCATAAATTAATGAGCTATTCCAATAATATAATAAGAGAGTACGGCGAATAAGAGGGCGAAACTATTATGCGCGATGCTACCTCTTGGTAATTCGTGTGAAAACTGACATCTTTAGTTATTGAAATTGAATAGTTGAGCACGAAATTTTTGTTTTTTTAACAAGACGACATGTATAGAAACTCACAAAATACTCATCCGTTGTAATGGTTAAGAAAATATGCCGCCGTGAAAACCCAAAAAGACTGCGTAAAGTGTGCGATAACGCCATTTGGTGTGGTAACGCTCATTGAAGGGTTTCAATTTTATACGTATTTCGTCAAAATCATTATGTACCTGGAAGACTGCTATTCCATTAGATGCATTAAATTAACAATAGGAGTATTGAGCCTACGCGAAGCCTGCCTCAATTTGCATATAGACCGACTTTCCTCGAAATATGCAAATTGAAGCAAGATACGCATAGACTCGCTACTAATAAGTCCAGATTTTTTGACGCGGTTTAAGATGCCTTTTTAGAACTTGAACAGTGAGATTTTTATAATCTAAAAAAAATCGTTAGTAAACATTGTATAAAAAGCGGAGGAGCTACTGTAAAAACGACTTTACCAACTTTAAACTTATGGCGTATGCATACGTAAAAATTTCTTTTAGCCGTATCATGTCTGATAAAATATTATAAATTCGACAGAAATTGAGAAGCTAAGTGAGAGCTTACAACCTTATAATAATCACCGCCGTTCATTACGGTTTTTGTGAGAGTAACTTAATAATAGCAATTAATTTTCCAGTTTGATAATGTAAATTGCCGGTTACTGAAGCATAAAAGGTTGATTGTGATTGTTATTTAGAATACGATCGTATTCAGAAAGCTAAGATCGAGATAAGTCGTCCTAAAATTTCAATTTTCAGACACCAACACACGGAAGACTTCCAAAATATGTCACTTAACGTAGTCACGTGTGGGCAATGAAGTTAAATTTTGTTGATTATTCTTTTAGACAATTAATCTCCAGCTATTGTAGGTAGTGCCGATTTTTAAATTAATTAAAAACGTATTTTTAATGGCTGCCAAAAAGAATACATTTCAAATACGAAAATTGCGATCCGAAGCAATTATTTTTTTTAAAACAAACGGACATCGGAAAATATGATTAAAGCAAACCCATCGACTGTTTACAAAGGGTTGGTAAAAAGATATGTCTCCAATAACCCAAATTGTGTCAACATAATTCTATCGGATAGAGCTCGTGAAGAGTTCTATAGGTTATCTGTATTCCTAAAACCGGATTTTAGCGTATATGGAATTTAAGTTAGTTTCCCCTTAAAAGAAAATATTGCGTATAGTATAGTACGTAACTGTTCGGAATAATAAGTAGGATACTTTTACCATTTTTTAAAAGAAATGTTGCATATTTTGGTGTACGTAGAAACCGTTAATCTTACCCACTCGATCAACCTTTAAGAAAATAAATTGCAGGAATATCTCTCGTATAACCTAAGTCTTGGTGAGTAACGGAACTTGAAATTGATGGACTCGGCTATAAGACGACAAATGGGTATAAAGAAAAGGATATGGTAGGAATTTTGAAATCCTTTTTTAATAATAATAACCAATATTTAATACTATTTTCTAAATCCTCTATAACGCGTATCGATTAATATTAATTTATACCATTCATAATAATTTAATTTAAATTGTATCTAATGTTAACAATTAATGTGTTAATCTAAATTCAGCAATTCTAGCAAAATTTACATAACATTTGATTTATAAACTAGTTCAATTTAATTATTGCAAATTTGTTATTAACGAAATTATGTTAATTTGTTTTAAAGTGTCAATTTAATTATTTCGCAGACTACTTTTTCTCTAGTAGGTATAATTTTACTCTGACGAACGGCATAATACGACGTGTATGTTAAGCTTTATTGAGTCTAATTTAGTTTGACTAGTTTAGGATGGTTAAACGTGTATAGAGAGACAACCAATAATCTTGATTGATTTGCTGCCTGCTGCTTTTACATCAATGGATATCGATAAAAGAAATAAATTATACTGTTTGATGTGAATTCAAAGTTTGAATTATATCATTAATGTAGATAACTATTATACGATTTTTATTGTTATCTTATACGGCTCTCAATCGGCTCTCAATCTCAAAAATGTTCCTTGATGGTAGCCAAGATACTTAAACAGATGTGACGCGGATACTGAGAGGATACATTTTATACAAATGAATTTCAGAATGTAGTTTTCACAAGCAGGGAATGAAAATACATTTTCATGCCCACTGTAATTGTAGTTAAATTTGTGCCGCATGTTGACTGACGATTAAATTAAAAATGAGAATGCATAATATCTTGCAAATATACCGGGTGCAAAGCATAACTATTTTATCCTCTCAGATATTAATTTTATTTATTTCTTCCACAAAACTCGTAATAGTGGGATTTTTAGACGTTTGGGGGACACTAGAGTCCGGAGCCCAAAAGTGTGCTCTCACAATCACACATCTCCCGAGGTTAAGACAAAACAAAAATCTACCTAATACGTTGTAAATGAACCCCAACATACACACATAAGTGAAAAAACTTTAAATGAGAAAATTTGTTTTCCACCAAAGCGCCTCGGGAATCGAACCCAAGACTTTGCTATTTCCGGTAGCACGCCTATTATACCTAATACGCCAGGCAGATAACACAATTTTCTTAGTTCATTTACAACGTATTAGATCTATCTAACTAATTAACCCTAAATATTTAAAAATTTGTAACAAAAATCTACGTAATCGCAATTACAATCCTCCCTCACCTAGGCTAAAAATCCTATCACACATAATTTTTTTTTTTGGGTTCAACCCACAGGTAAACAAGCCTATATCCCTAGAATAATAGCGGTTGCAAACCGAAACCATCCGGTGAATGGGCGAATTCTGATAGGCATTGGTTCTGATATTTGGTGGTTGAAACAACATAGCGGCTCTGCTTACTTATAGGTACTAAAAGTCCCCGGGGGTGAATAGGTGAAGACGAAACCTAACCCGACTTTTGTTTTCAGAATTCTTTAATTACATCTTTACTCTACCTCATCCAGTGTCGGGTTATTCATGAGTGGAGAGTGGATAACTTTGGTGGCTGATTTCTTTCATGACACTTACAAGTCTTAGTCCGCAGCGTCATTCCATAAACAAATTCCTTGTAACCCATTCCTCGTGCTATATTATCTCGAAAAAGGTTGCGCTCACGGAAAAAATTTATATAACTAATCAACTTTCCTAATAACCTTCCGCAACGTACGATCTACACGGGGTGAGTTGCAACAAAACGACGAAAGGCCACCTTTAAACTGACCCCCCTCCCCTCGCTCTCCCTCCACCCTCCGGGACTTTAAATATGTTATAATGCAAGTTCTAACGAACGACCAACTAATTTTCATAACTCCTGGATTTTTCCCCTCAAACGAGCCCTTAAAGATAAGTGTTACGCTAACCATTCAGAGACGATTAATGCCTTGAAACACGAAATAGAAGTTGCCATTCATGCGACTGGAGTCTAAACAATCGAAAATGTACTGAAAAATTGGGTTAATCGGATGGGGAACTGTCAAGCCAGCTGTGTCAGTCATTAGAATGATGTTGTGTTTCATTCTTAAATGAAAATGTCCAATCATTCTAATAAGCTCATACTTTTGAAAAAATATTCATTCGTTCTTTTTATTGACGATTCAAATTCCAAACGTTAGATGGCTCACCTTGTAGTACAATTCGGGCCTACGTTGTAAGTATCAAACATAAATGTATCGCTTGAACGCCTAAAATAAAAGATAGCAAAATGCGTTAACATAATATGCCCGATATTCTTAGCCAGGAGAGACTCCATGAACAAACCTCACGGCAGTACTTGGAAGGTTATTCCAATTTGTCTCCATTAGTGAATATACCCGATAACTATCACTATAAGGCCGTCCTGTACAATTTTCTATCTACAATAAAAATGTCTTTTGCCACGAACGAAATGCCACGAAATTCCTTCACAAACATTACCAACAGTAAAACAAAATTGCGCTTTATGAGTAGAATACGTCTGTCATACATTTTTCCTTTCTATTGAATTTCAGACAATAGTTCAATTTCAACAAAAATAAATAAACAATAAAACCAAGTCGTTCAACTCTTAACCGCCATGAATTTTCTTTTAAATTTTAGTTACTGGAATGCACCCTTTAACAAATTTACCTATAAATACTACTATTACTACATAGATTTTGACGTTCCAGTTTGTTGTCAATCTGTGAAGACACAACGAGTCTAAACTTCCTTACACAAAACATTTGCGATTTTCTTAGCAAAAAGTAATGCTAGTAAATAACACAAGACAAGTTTATTTCAAAACTTTCGAATCTAAAGACTGTTTAATGCAATATCTTTTATATCAAAAGTTAAGTTTACAAGTATTATTTGAGCAACTTTTCGAACAAAGTTATTTCGACTAAATATGTTTGCTATTAGTATGTGTCGAGTTGTAATTTATTTTTAAACTAAAATATTTCTGACGTTATATAACGTACCATTTAAGTACTTAATACCCTATGAGCCTTAATAAAAGCAGTAGTTCTATCATCTTCTTCAGGAAAAGGGGTTGACGTGATGAAAACAGTTTTTAGTGTGGCGTGGCTTAACGTTACGTAAAAACATTGGAAATCCAATGCAACTTTACCAAATGTACGTCCTTTTAAATTTAATTAGCGGAAACTATGATTTTTCTTTATGCGTTCCGGAAATTTTGATTCACACTTATTTCTTAATATGAGCATGATGAGGTGCCTCATCAAACTTGGATAGAAAAAGACGTGTTTAGACGATGCCTAAGTTAAAACGGCATTGAAAGGGAACAATTCGCTAAGCTTTACCAGTAATTAAACCTCAACATGTTAATTTTGTAAAATTAGTGCACTTTAGTGTTGATCAAGATGCTGATAAGAAATTTGCTATGCTATTAATTGGATCCCTACGTATACAAACTAACTGCCTATTGCCTATGCTATTCCACGAGATAATAGAAAATATAATACCTTACTACCAAATTTATCAAAAATAAAAGAAAACACTCTCTGTTGCTCTCAGTCGCTGCTCGCTGCACTAAATATTGCCGAATACCTACTCGATAATTATAATGCATCTAAGAACAAATTTTGACATTTTATCCATTATACAAAAGGAGCTTTAAATGAGCGAGTACTTAAAGCAGCTTTGAACTTGAGCGTCTCGCAATTTTAACGCTCTAAATTCTTACTCGAAAATACCTCTACTTGAAGCATCTTTAATTGCACAAAGAAGAAGACTTAAATAGAACGTTACTTTTAATTCATTTCTCATCTAGACATAGACGAACATTTAAATATAACGAGTTCGACTTAACAAACTTGACTAACAAGCAAAAATAAATACAGGGTCCAACGAAATGTTTCCATCAATCATTCTAAGCATTTTAAAAGGACTTATTGGCGGATACAACAGAAGGAAAATTGTAATAAGGTTGGAAGGTTTATATTTTTTAAATGGCGTTTCGGATACAGATTGGTCTAAGCGAGTTGACACATAGGGATGCATGTATTATTATTTTTGCAAGTGTGAAAAGTAAGAGAAGTGGGAGAGTAGAAAAATGCACCAATCTAATGCCGGTATTTTTATACAAGGAAAAGTCATTGTCAATGTCAATGCCACGTTCTTTAAGAAGATACGACGACTACGATGGATATCGTCGCGGAGTGGCGGAGGACGTCGCTATCTCAATGTTTTCAATATTCTTTGATTGCCATGTATTTGTTTATTGCCACATACAAAGATAAAGCTCCTCCTTGTCTACAACAGATAATACGCAATGTATGGAAAACTTTTAAACACATGGATTAGTAGCTTCTCGCAAACACAAACGCACCCAACCACCCACTCTCAGCAGAAAAACAAGAAGGCGATGTATTAATCTGTGCGAGTATTGAGGATGATTTTACGAAATCGTCAAGAACAATTGCTGATGATGAATTGAACATTCCAAGGACCACTATCTTGTCTGTTTTAAAAGAAAATTTTTATCACTCTTACAAAATTAAGAGAGGAAACTAATTATGTCTCGACGATAAAATACGACGTATGGAGTTTTGCGAGTCGTTAAAGGAAAGAGCAAATAATAGCAAAAATTTTATCCGATGAAGCGACATTCCCATTGCACGGCCGCCTTAACCAACCCATCTGTGATGCAGTGTTGGGCACGCGAAAATCCACGACAAATTTATACCGCCCAGGACCCAATATCCCCAGAAATTAAACATCGGGACAGGACTGTTTTTAGGTCATAATATTGCTGGTTCATTTTTCATCGAATGTGATCTAAACGCGGCAAAATAACTCGACCTCCTAAATAAAAGACGGTTACGGTAATATTCTATGGCCTGCCAGATCGCCGGATTTGTCACCTAATGATTTGTTTCTATGGGGGTAAACCAAGTCTCAAATTTATGGGTTTCAGCCATGAAACTAGAAAATAAATGAAAGAGTTGAACGCGCCAAGAACATGAAGCACCTGGCAAAGGTGAGCAATACTCCTAACTGTGCTTGGATTTGTGGCAGGAATCACGTCTCTTACTGTACACTGTACAGAGTGTAAAAAACTACTGTTAAAAGTTTAAAGTGGGGGGGGGATAGTAGAGCCCAAAAGATGCAAAAAAGTCTTAGAGAACATGGGCCAGAAAATGGCTTGTTTCAAAGATACGGAGGATTATTCCTTTCTGTTAGTATCTGTGGTTCCAGCACGTTGATGCTCTGGCTCATTTTTCGATTGTCGTTAGAAAGCATTTACACGCAACTTTTGAAGAATGAGTAGGAAGGGGCAATCCTTTACAATAGCCTGCAAGATCGTCCATTTTAAACCCCTTTGGTTTCTTTCTTTGGGGATATTTGAAAACTTTAGAAAAGGATACGCTAAGATGTCGTGGTTTCTTGAAATGTAGGGAGGGCACTTTGATCATCTTAATTGACTTTTTGCCTTTGTTTTTGGTCCATAAATCACTTCGATTGTTTATTTATAAAACAGAATGTTTCTTATCTCCGAAACCGGCCATTTGCGGACCCATATTCATTATGCTTTTCTGCATAAATATTTGGGCCATACTCCCCTCTACGTTTTTGACACATGTTTTTTTAAACCCTACAGTTTGGTTGTTTTCAAACCACTATGACGTAGTTCATATTTCTTGACCACATTGTAGCTCCATTTCCAACTGACACATAACCAAAGTTGAAAAGCCTACGCTTTCATTTAAAAAAACCGCATAGTGAATACTTTATTGAGTTTCCTTCTGCCATCAAAGAAATAAAATGTATAAATATATTTTGTGTGGGCCCGGTATAAAATAAATGTTGATGGAATCGATGATTTTATTTTCATCATAAATATATGTATAAGAAAATGATATTAGCCAGATTTATATGATATTGTAAACAATTTTAAAATTGACTCTGTCAACTTCCAATATATTATTGGAAGAGCTCACTGACACACGGTGTGAAAATACATTTTGTTAGTCCTAATGGAATTGCAATTGTGAAAAAGCGATACATCATTGCTGCTCTGTTTATTCCGTCGTATATTAAATTTGAATTTATGGTAGCAATTCCATTTGCCGTTTCTACCCTTTCTTATTTACCGTTCTGTAAGCAAAACGAAACGCGCCATTATTAAATATTAATAATAAGCAAACTTAATTAGTGTGATAACTGTAGAATCAGAGTATTTACTTTAGAATCTAAGAAAGGGTACATAACAAAAAACGAAGTCTGAATTCAAACTTTCATTTGCGAATAAAACAATAAGAGAATTTTGATAAATACAATTTGTCGCCCCGTTAGAGAGAAAAAAAAAGTTTTTTCCGTTACAGACAAAAACAGATTAGAAGCTACTGTTTTTCTGTGTGTTGGTGGGGTCGCAAATTTTGATTTATGAAGGCACTTTTAAGCAGTAAAGTTCTAGAAAAATTTAAAAGTTTGGTGTTTTTATCGCATAATGGATTGTAAGTAACGTTGCCAATTTTTGCTAAGTAATAATAATTCTTATTTTATGAGAATTTTACGTACATCGATACCTTACTAAAAGTTTCCATAAAATCCAACTTTGAAATTATTTTACGCAAAAAATTTTCCAATATTATTCGTGTAAAAGGAATAAAATAAAATATACGAAACAATTTCCATATTCAAGTTGCGTATGTTTGATTGAAAGCGTGAGTTTAATTTCTATCATCAGGATTTTTGAACTTCCACCATTTCAATGTTAAAGGCAGGACACGTACACTACGTGACTTCATTATTGTCACCACTGAAAAAAGTTCTTTCAACTAACACTTCTTGTTATTATTCTATACATAAGATGTGCAGTTTGTATAATAGCAAATTGAAAACATTTTTCTTCTTTTAGGTAAATGCGAGCTCGGTGATGTACATTCTTGACCCTAATAGCAATGAAACTCAACGAATTCCAAAAATAACCGTATCCAAATTTGAAGTCGAAATTGATGCCAACACTTTTGTCGATGGAAAAGTTAGATTACAATGCGTTGCTAAATTATACGACGTTTATCACTCACAAGCCGAAATAATTTTAGAAGAAGAAAGACCACGACCTAGACCGTCTTCCGTTTTAGGAACTCGTAGTGCTTCTTCAGGTGAGCTTTAACTCGAATTTAGTATTTTTACTTCCTCTAGACGTCTTTTTAATATTAAAAAACTAAGCGACTTACGTTGTATTCATCTAAAATTTAATTACGATTTATGATTGCATTAAAAATAGCTCGAGCAAAAGAATTTGATAGATGATCTTTATTAGTATAACATTATAAAATTGCACAACAAAACAACACTGATTAATGATTGTACGTTTAGGCTCGAAAATTTACAAAGACGAAATGCTACCGTAGACCTATAACTTTTTGTGTTGGAGTTGCTTTCTTACTAATTTGGCTCATTTGAAAACTGTGTTACTTTTAGAATTCTGCAGAGTTCGCAAAAAACTAATGAAAAATTATTTACAATTCAATTGAATACAAAAATTTGCGTAGTATAAATAAAGTTTTGGACTTTCTAAAAACACAAGTAAAACTTCAAATATACTTGAACTTTCAAACAATAAGTTACACATAACGTGTAAGTGATTAAATGCTGATTTCAAGCGTGTAATCGCACGCTTTTGCTTGGATAACTAGCACAGTTTAGAGCAAATGAAAAATGTGCTTAGAGCTTTCTATTTTCCGATAAATCATGTATAAGAATTATACAGTCATAGTCTTATGCGCGGGATTCTGGAAGGGTCCTTCCTCTCGGAGTAACTTTTTGAGTCTTAGCGCTATTAAGATGCCACTGTAAGAAACTTACAGTTTAATGCGGGACTTGAACCACTAATTTAAGAAGTTTCCGACGGAAACACGGAAACAGTAAAGACCAATTAAACAAATTGAAAATTTTTGTGATTTATAGTGTATCCTTGAATAGGTAGGTACCTACAATAAAAAGGGGGTAAACAATTAATTAAAAATGTAAAACTTGGATTGAAATTTAGTTCAGAAATTTTGATATTTTTCAGTAACAAAACCTCAGTCGGCCCACTTCGGAATTTCGTAATAAAATTGATAAACAATTTACTGTAGGTACCTACTTTTATATTAATTTACAGTTTTTATTGTACTGTAATTTAAAAAATTTGTTATTTCTTAGTTTTCTTAAAAATTAGAGTGAGTGTCTTCGGTGTCCATTTAAGTCTCCTAAGTTCCTTCTGCAGTAGGGTGGAGCGAAAAAAGTCAATATTTTTTTTTAAAAACGGGTACCCTTCAATGACTGTGTATGAGACCTAGTAACAATTCTGTAAAATACTAAGTTTTTACGACGTCATCTTGAGTCTGCACATTTGGCTTAAAGTTTGAAATTTTTTGAAATTTTCTACTTTTCTTTTTCTTTTTTTTAAATACTTCAAACAAGAAAAAACCCTAACGGGCAGTTACTAAATACTAGAACAAGGTCTTAAATATAGACAGGATTTTTTAAAACATTTTTAAGTGGTGGGTTCAGTCTGCGAATTAGGCCTAAAGTTTGTCAAATTGTTCGATATTTTTAACGTTTTATAATTTCTGATAATGTTATCACAACTTGTTTATACAGTGTGTCCGGGGATAGGTGGAACGCGGGCGATCTCGCTTATTAGTGATTTTATCAAAAAATGTTACTCTTTGTAAAAGTTTTTGCTTGTTCCAAAATTAATGTTTGCAATTTCATTTCTGCAGATTTTTATACAGGGTGGTTTTTACTAGCGTTTCTCTAAAATTATACACTAGTAAACTAGGAAAATTTTGAAAAGAAAAATCAAAAATTCATAATAAAAAGTTATTCGTACGCTCATGTTTTATTCAAATATAAAATTTGAAAACGATGCGGAACTTTTAATATTTTTCAAACGATTTCAACATTTTTTTATTAACAAATTCATAAAATTTTTTTATTAGAGATAAAAAAAAACAAATAAATAATAATTACTACTCGATATAAGTGCTCCTTACATTCATACATCCTTACAATTCCTTGGCGAAATTCAAAATACGCAGCTTGAAACATCGTTACATAGAAATTTTTAAAAATATGAAAAGTGCCGTATCGGCTTCAAATTTTATATCTGAATAAGAAATCGGCGTAGGAATAATTTTTTGTTATGACTTTTTTATTTTCCTCTTAAAATAAGAGTAGTTTACTGATGTATAATTTTAGAGAAACGCTAATAAAAACCACCCTGTATAAAAATCTACAGAAATGAAACTGTCAATATTAATTTTGGAACAAGCAAAAACTTTTACAAAGAGTAACATTTTTTGATAAAATCACTAATAAGCGAGATCGCCCGTGTTCCACCTATCCCCGGACACACTGTATAGCTTTCGTTAATAAACTTAGCATTATGCAACTCTTTGCTAGTTCATATTAAACTACCCAGGACTCACCACAAAGAGGTGGTTGCACTTCGAGCCCCACCCATGGCCTCCCAACCACGCAACCATGAAAGCATGTATTTGAATCTTTAAGAAAAGTCTTCAACAGGTAAATTGTTTCTTTGTGTCATATATTGGAGGGATATTTCTATCAAGCAGTCAAGTTTTTATTAAGCTTTCTCTTTTCTTTTGATCACAGACCAATTTTGAAGAAGAAGTGACTTCTTCGACGGCTCTTTCTACCGCTTGAGTATGTGATGGGAGTTCAAAAAGAGTGCACTCAGAAGCTATGTTTACACTCTCGGTTTCCAGTAACCTTTGCAAATCTTGATTTGTCAAATGACTTGTGAGAGGTGGTTCTGTCACTTCCACATCAATCCAATCAATCAAATCGACATTCTCTGATGCTCCAAAACTTATTTTCGGAATTTCAAACTGTCTTAATGGTTTACTGGCTTGTTCTCTAGATCGAGCCTTGATGATATTATAAAGGTATTGTTGGTCAGTACTCAAAGCCTTTTCATCACCACGATTGATTATATCGAGAGATTATATCCCTCCAATATATGACACAAAGAAACAATTTACCTGTTGAAGACTTTACTTAAAGATGTAAATACATGCTTTCATGGTTGGGTGATTGGGAGGCCATGGGTGGGACTGGAAGTGCAACCACCTCTTCGTGGTGAGTCCTGGGCAGTTTAATATAAACTAGCAAAGAGTTGCATAATGCTAAGTTTATTAACGAAAGCTATATAAACAAGTTTGATAACATTATCAGAAATTATAAAACGTTAAAAATATTGGACAATTTGGCGAACTTTAGCCCTAATGCGCAGACTAACCCACCACCTAAAAATGTTAAAAAAAATCCTGTCTATATTTAAGACCTTGTTCTAGTATTTAGTAACTACCCGATAGGGTTTTTTCTTGTTTGAAGTATTTAAAAAAAAGAAAAAGAAAAGTAGAAAATTTCAAAAAATTTAAAACTTTAAGCCAAATGTGCAGACTCAAGATGACGTCGTAGAAATTTAATATTTTACAGAATTGTTACTAGGTCTCATACACAGTCATTGAAGGGACCCGTTTTCAAAAAAAAAATATTGACTTTTTTCACTCCACCCTATTCCGCAGTCTACACAGTTTTCACCCTCTCTCTCTTTGGTTTTCACAATTTTATTAATTGTTCCACTACGTTTTTACGGTCGCAGAAGGCTACAACGTTACAACTCTGTTGTCTGTTTGAAAAATTTCCCTGGCAAAATTATCTACTACACGGTTGCTCCTAATAGCCTAGTTAAATAAGACAAATAGATGGCATTTGAGAGGAAAAAACCCAAGAGTTTAAGAAATTGGTATGGGCGTTCGTTAGAACTTGCAGTATAACAGTCCTGTTGGGTGTGGAATGAGCGTGAAGAACGGGGGTGAGGGGGATACGTTTAAAAGCGATTCTTCTTCATTTTTTACAAATAACTCGCCTCCTATAGATCGTACGTTGATGAAGGTTACTTTGAAAATTATAGAAAACATTATTAGCTACAAGATTTGTAATATACGTTTTTTCATAAGTATAACCCTTTTCGAGATATAGCGCGTAGAAAAGGTCACAATGAATTAGTTTACGGAATGACGCTGTGTAAACTGCAGAAGCAAATTGAGGGTACGATTAAGATTTCCTATATTACATCAGATACAATAAAGACGTACTTTAAGATATTTAAAAACAAAATATTTATTTTACCTCCAAGTTATGAACAAGCAGCTTTTGAAGTTCCATAGCACTCTTACTAATTTTAGAATTTTGACCAAAAGTGTCCATAAAAGGCAAAAACGAGACCTGGTACGGCTTTTGTTTTAAAATATTTTTACTTACATCTTTATTCTATGCGATGTGTTATAGTAAATCTTTATCGTACCCCCCAAGCTTCTGAAGTTCAATAGCTCGCGGACGACTATTCTAATAGCAAACAATTTTTTTTTAATTTCTTCTCAATAGGTCGTCTTCTCAAGACGAAACCTAACGTCAGTTTTGTTTTCAGAATTCTAAAATTACATCTTTATTCTACCTCATACAATACCCAATTATCCATGAGTGGATAACTTTAGCGGATGATTCCGTTCATGAGACTTACCCGTCTTGTTTGTACAGCGTCATCCCGTAAACGAATTCACTGTAACCTCTTCTCCGCGCTGTATCTCTAAAACGGTTAAACTTAGGGAAAAATGTGTAGAACTAATCTTGTAGCTAATACTGTTTTCTATAACTTTTATAGAAACCTTTATCAACGTACGATCTATAGAAGGCAATTAATTTGCAAAAACAATAAAAATTGAACATAAATTAATCTTTGGCCAGCAGTAATAAAACATATCATTTTTCATGAACGAATCAGACCTCGCGCTGTAAAAACGTGTAAGCCAAAATCAAAACTTTCCTCATTGAACATTAGCGTCGGCTTTGGTTTATACGTTGGCTTGTTGCATGAGTAAAAGAAAAAATATGAAAAAGAAAGAAAAGTGAAAATCTCATCAACACAACAATAGTTGAAACATCGTGTAATGAAAGCAAGAACGGTCTGCAAATATTAATACCTATATATTTATATTAGAACAGCTGTAAGTTCGGAGGCTTTCTTTTACGATTGTGCTCATGGATTTTCAATCATTCAATTTTTGCTCTTCATGAACGTTTTCAGAAAAATACCGTCGTTTATAGCTATGTGCTATGTATACTGAAAGCATCAAACTGACAGAAAATTCAGTTTTATGAATAATTTCGTCTAACATCTTGTTTTACATGAAACATTGCAACCCTAAGATGTTTTTCATATTGAAGATATTTCGAAACAGTTGAAATAAAATAAAAGCTTTGCACCATAAAAAAATTGAAGTTATCTCGACCTTTTTTTTAAATTCTTGTTACAAAAGTTTGATTTTAAACAGATTGCGACGTAAATTGGCGGTTAATTTTAAACTAAATTTCGATGAATGTAGTGGGTCGTAAGATGAAAATAAATATAAACAAGGGATCGTGAATAAGTAGAATTAGCCAGTCCGCATTTCCCGAGATAACGATTATAAAGTGCCCCATTTTGGTGCTTTTAACGCCCAACCACTAGGTCTTTAAAACGTCTGAAGGATTATGTTTATGGGTGAATTACTTCTAAGGATAGTCTGTATGAGTTCTTGAGAACACAGTTTTCACAACTTTGCCCCTTTTTTTTTATTTAGTATGTACATCCGTCCTCGTTTTTATTATTTCAATTATGTTTTTTGTTGCAGGACTAGTTTCCCAATTAACTGGATTTTACCTAACGAGTGCTTTTCTGCTACGAATTGTTTCACGGTAACAGTAAAAAGGTAAGCCCGTGTCGTGCAGTGTTGAAATTAATTTGTGTTGTAAATAACTTTTATGTAAAATAAAGTGGAAAGTGTTTTAAAGTAAATACGGGGTTTACACATAAATTAATTAATAATTTGTAAAATTGGGAGAGAAGAAAGAAACTGCGTTTATAAACATACGGATAAACTAAAAAAGACAGTGTAGGAACCAAAAATATGTGAAATTATGTGAATTTGAGGAGAAAATAGAAAAACCGTGAGCACTAATTGCATTTAATAGCTGCAGGAGTTCTCTAAATTAAACAAGGTAACTTAATCCTGATGTAATTGGTATTTTTATTTGTAAAAATAATTGTAATTGTAATAAAAAACTTTAAATAATGTTACTTCTGTAAGTGTTACAAAGTAATTTTTAGGTGCGTTGTAGATATTGTATGTAATGTCATTCCAATTTATTTGTAAAATCTTCCATTGTACTATTATTTTGTGCTAGAAATAAATTGACATATATTTAAATTAATTTAAACTCCACTTACCGATAAAATCTAATTTTCTAAACATTTTGATTGATACAATTCAGTATTACAGACTCTCGCACAAAGCGAAGTAAACAAGAATTAATCAAAAAGCTATAAAATGAGGAAGACAAATAAAAGAAACAATTACAAAACTTTTGTTTTTGTTTTCTCTTTTTCTAAGGGGTAGTTTTGTTCGAGTTTGTTTAAAAAAGTAAACCATAACCTGTAGTTAAAATATGAAGGCTTCGAATAAGCAATTAAAAGTTTAATTAATTATTATATTTCGAGTTTGTCAACATTGCGATTTATTTCTAAAGAAAGGGGTTTTTACTGTAAATTTGTTTTTTTTTCGAAGGCTCGCTTCTATTTAATTACTAAAATAAGAATAATTCGTTAAAAACGTAGATTTAATTACGTATCCAACAAAGGCACATAATTTACCCGAGGTACAATAAATTATTTCACAATGAATTTCAATAAGAAATCCAATTTAGAAATTTAGGATACCGCGAGTAATTGCGAGGTCATTAAGTTTTTCATCCCTTTATATTGTTTCATTACTCTGTTAACATGAGAGTAATTTTATTTTACATTTCATTTTACGGGCGCATTTAGCAATTTTCTCAAATTTCTACAAGTTTCAAAAATTCTCCTTTACAATAACAACTCAAAGTCTTTTCATTTAGTTTCTTAAGTAATTTTCTTTGATATTATTACCATTGTAAAAGCGAACTGTACCTAATTTATGTAAAACGTTAAGTTTTGTAAATTCTTTTACAGTTCGTTTTTATTGTTTCTTATTTTTGAGCTCTTTGAGACAATAAAACCGATATGCGGAAAACGATCGCGTTATTATATTATTACTCTACCTCAAATAGTATACAATACAGTATGCCTGTATACAGGGTGAGTCTAAAATGGCGGATAAGCTCTTCAGTACGTTATAGGGGACGGTTATTTGAACTAAAGAAAAATCATTAAAAAAATCTATCTGCTATAATTTTGTATAGTTATTAAAGAAGATGTAAATTGTAGATTTGGCAACATGATACTGAGGTTAATAATCGATGACAAATAAAAACATAAGTGACATAAGTCATCATAAGGGTATTTTCAAAACATCGTTGGCAAATACTTTTTTTTACAACTTGATACAGAAATTTTGATATTCAAAATTAATTTTACAGGATAATAAGGTGTTATAGGAGCATTTGTTTTTGCCCAATAATTAACCCTCGAACGGGCGCACGCGGACTGTCAGTCCCCACACTTATACTTTTGTTTATATTTTTGCCAAATTTTAATTTAGCGACTTGTGACTTATTCTAGCTTACTAAATATGCATACCCTACAGTATAATTAACATTCAGCAAAAAAATCGCTGCCCGTGTTGTTTTTACGGCGTTGTGGAGTCCCAATTCGCACGCGCCACTCGCGCTTTGTGTGTTGAAGGTGTCGAATTTTCTGATTAATAATGAAATTTGGGTTAGTAATAAACATCCTAAGAACACAATAGTAATTTTCCATATAATATTGCTTAAAATAACAAAATTTTAATTAAAAGTGATTGCGAACTCACAGTCCGCGCGCGCCCACTGGTGTTTGATTCACCGCGCGCCCGTTCGAGGGTTAAAAAACACGTAAATTACTAGAGGAAATGAAAAGTTTCAAAATTTGTCCGAATTTACAGTTGAGTTCTCAACTTAACTTCTTCATTTCTCAACAAATTAGCGGCTAGGAATTTTTTTAACATTTTTTCTTTACTTGAATCTTTATCCCCTACAGGGTACTGGAAAGCTTATCACCCTGTATTTGTCCTAATTACAAAAATAGTTCCCAAATTAAAGATTAATCTCTACAAACGATACATATAACTCCCCCCCCCCCCCCAACTTTATTCTTTCTAAAGCGGGACCCAGACGTAGCATTTTGTTTCACGATTTGTTTGTACAAACAAAACGAATATAAAAAGTTTATAGTCCCTAAACGTTACAACAAGTCAAATGAATTTGCTTCCTGAAATATGTTTGTACAAACATAATACGGCACTACACATACTGATATGTTTGTGCAACTTGTTTGTACAAACAAATCGTTGAAACAAAACAAAATGCAAAATCCAGCTCAAGCTGGACCCAGACGTAGCATTTTGTTTCAACGACTTGTTTGTACAAACAAAACGAATATAAAAAGTTGATAATCCCTAAAGGTTACAACAAGTCAATAAATTTACTTCTTGAAATATGTTTGTACAAACATAATACGGCACTACACATACTGATATGTTTGTGTAACTTGTTTGTACAAACAAATCGTGAAACAAAATGCTACGTCTGGGTCCAGCTTAAGGAAAGTTATAAGTTTTATAAAAACGCCCATTTTCAGTCTAGAGGTGAACGACGTTTTCACTTCATTTCGTAATCTAAAACCTACGCAGGCATTTCCTCAACTTTAGGCACTTAGGTAATGTGATTAGTTGCGTAAACTCGATTTGACTCTATACTAGCGTTGCGTATTATGTATTACCGTATTACCTAAAAATTTTTGAAATTGATAAAAAAATTATGTTGTACCTAAACCATAAATTAAAAAGTATCAAATAACTTTCCAATTAAATTATACTCGTCATCACCGGTGTATGTACGTCTACGTAAGTAACAGACACTCCACCGTCTACCATCTATAGTATTATTCAGCCATTTTGGCTGACGTATGCCATTTATCTGGGAGTTACTTTTATTGTTTTCACCCTCTTCTCAACTTTATTTAGCATTCAACTTACGTAGACGTAATAAGTAACATACCTACGTTTATGATATTAAGCAAGTATTTTATTTTACTTTGTAAAGAGCATTATGAAAGCCAAAATCGCTGAATAATACTTTACAAAGGCTTCGCTTGCACAAGCGAGAAATGTAAGAGAAACTGCCAGATTTGATTGGAAGTGCGAGAAAGGCTATCAGAAGTCGCTTGCAATACCGTTTACACTCTGGCTTGCAGTAAAACGAGGCCTAAAAGCCTGTTCTTCACATGCGAGAAATTGCAGGAAGAGAGAGAGAAAGAAACAGAAACTAGCTTAATGTAAACTGGACTGAAAGTACGAGAAAACTCTAGGAAGTCTTGCAGAAGTCGCTTCCAATGCACATTTACAGTATTTCAAGTGACTTCCCCAAGATTTCTTAGAGTTTTCTCGCACTTACAGTCCAGTTTACATAAACTAGTGTTTATAAGTGACAGTCCCTCTGACATTTTTCGCTGGACATTTCTAGCGTGTGTAAATGACGCCTAAGAGTGATACTATGGACTCGATCCCTGCTTGGTTGAAAAACAATTTTAAGGAATATGAAAAATCTTTGAAAAAAACTATTTTCTTTTCAAGGAAAGTTTATTTTGTAAGGCGTGACAACACGCAAGATAATTTTTTAATGGAATACTTTCCGTGTTTCTATACTACAGCGCGTTTTGAATAACTTTTGAAGAAAAAAGGTAACAAAGCAAAAACCATTTTCATTAATAATAATTCTGAATCTGTAAGTTTAGGTGAGTATTCGGTCTCATCGATTGGGAGAACAAAGTTAGCACCTTGTGGTCTTTATGTAAAAGTTTCGGATGCATGTAATCTGTAGGGTCTAAAAAGCTAAAAAACATACGAAGGCGTTTATTGGTAATGCGTTGAGAACGATAAACTCGATCACCACTTACATCACCAGAATTATTACTTTTGGTACTTTTTTGCTCCCAAAGTATCCTGGTCTTGAACAAACCGCACTAGAAACATAAAACGCCCTCTATAACATTATTTTTGTGCAATTATTATTTTTTCTATTAATCAAAATATCAGTTTACGTCTTTAGGCACTCCAACACCTAACGTCTTTAGGACCTAAGTACAGTGTGTCCTCGGATAACTAAACTAAACAAGATGAAAGAGTTTTTATTTTCTACTTGAAGCACTTTTGGAAGCTATTTAAAGCACCTTTCAAGCATTGCACTGCTACCGTTGGATAAAATTAGAAAATCAAATAATTCAACAATAACGTTTTCTATAACCTTTGACATCGAATAAAATACAAAATATTATCTAAAAACTTACTTTTGAAAGTGTAGACATTACTTTTGAGATATTCGTAAAGAAAAATATATTTCTTATTTTGCTTATAAACTTATATTACGTGACTAAGATAAAATAGTCTTAAATATACGGAAAACCACAAATTTAGATTCGCCGTTCTTGAACTAAAACATCGTCCATCATTGCGTGGTCAGAATATCAATCGTTACAGTCCTTGTGGTTTTGATGAATGGTTCCTGTCAGACTTTAGTATCTACGTTCAACTTCAATAAGACAGAAAACGGAAAACATTAAACGCAAATATATACTCTCTTTTTTTTTGTTTCGTATATAATTTATAAAACTTACGGCGGTTAAGAGCTTACCAAAAAGTTATTTTTTATATCAAAAGTTTGTCCTAAAATTCAAACGCACTGACACACTTCAAAAACAATTTTGAATGTAAAAGATGGAAAACTTGAATCTCAAACTTTACTTTAACTTGTTTTAACGGAAGTGAAAATGGAAATATAGAAAGAATTTTAATCAAAGAAAAATTATACGATGTGGATTTCGAGACAAGTATTTAAAATTTTAAAAAAATTTAAAAGTGGAAGTGAATAACGGCTTTTGGCTGTGACAACTTTGAGTTTAAAATATTTTATTTAATTTTTTTTGTTATTTTAATCGAGTTAAATGGAATATAAAATCTCGTAAAATTTCATTAATTGGCTTAAATTTATCCAGCCTTTAGGGAAAATTTTGTAGGGAGGCTATACAGGGTATAGCCAGTAGTAATAACTTTATACGATGCATTAATTATATAATAGGAAGTGTGTTATTGGGCAGAACTCCATGGCTAATTAAATTCCGTAAGAAACATTTCTTTTATTAAAAGTATATTTTTAGTGATTGCATCAAGGGCCAAAGGCTGGAGATCACAGGCACAGCCGAATTTTGCGTTTTATTTCGCCCTACTTGTGTCAGCAAAACGTTATCCCAAGTAGATAGATATTAATTTCACACACGGTGATAAATTGATGTGAATTTATATCAATTTAGTACGAAAGTAAGTGTAGATGTCATAAACGATGATGTTGACACAAAGATAGATACACCGTTATTTGTAACTACAACTAAACAATTAAAATCAAATTAAATTTTGCCTAAAATTAATTCCTTTTGAACATTAAACTCAAAAGAATTCAAAATAATGGAAAAAACTGTCCAAGTTTCAAAATAAACGAATTATTAAAAAAGTTTTTAAAAGATTTTATAATTAAATTCCACAAATTTCTGACGTTAAAAAATATTTACTCGGTAGATGAAGTCGGGTTTTTTCTACCTTTATGCAATGAAGAAAATTTTGACTTTCTGTATTATTTGAGAATTGAAACTTACAAAAGAGAATAAATCCAAAGTAATTAGGGAAGTAACAAATTTCACATCACCGCGATTTAAACATTTAAAAATAGTAATCCAGTAAGAAATAACGAAAGTTGCGACCTTTTTCTTACCAGAAGATAACACAACCATGGAACTCGAGATGCGTATTTTTAAAAATTTAGAAAAGGCCTCTACAAAATTCCATAAAGTGGTTGTCGTTTACAAAATTTATTAAAATACTCGCTTTGAAGAGCTACTAAATGGTAGAAGCAACCGCAACAACACAAAGCTTCCATTCGAGCTGGCGATGGAAACTGCGTTGGAAAGCTCTAGCCTTTGAAAATTACTTAGTTGATGTATTACACAGCTCTACTAAAAATTATTAAATAACTACATATATTGTGTGGCAGAGAGGATACAAAAAAGTTAGATTTTTGGTTCTAAAAGTTACGCTATCGGTACACGTAGCTTCTCGTCATTTCATGAAATGCTTAACTAGCTTAAACCAATGATGTAATTATAAGGGATTACAGTGGAAGTACAGACGCAAAGTGCATTTCAAGAAGTCTAAAAAACTTGGTGTTACTACACGTTATTTCACTACCCGGCCGTACATTACAAATTATCTAAGACTTTTCAAGAAATGCTACATTAAGTGGCACTATGGTCAGGAAGCACTTTGCAACTGTTTATTGAAAAAAAGACGTAAGACGCTATTTAAATAATATATCACATCTAACTGTAGTTTCGATTTCTAGTTCAAACGAAAACTAACGAAGATATTAAAAATCCATTCGGTTCATTTTATTGTCCTTAAAAAAGTGCCTGAAAAATGTCCTAATATTTTTTGCTGTAACTTTACAACAACCGAGATATTTATCTAGATTTAGCGAAAACTTGAGAAATCGAAATTGTACAGTTCCAAAACAAAGAATATCGCAAAGTTTTTGCCATTGAGTTCCTTTCGAAAAAGAAGAACGAGGATTCGTCACCCATTTTTCTATATCACTTATAGTTATCGATTTCTCCATAAAAACCATAGAATTTTGCCCACCCTGTACAGTGTAAGTATTTTTGATTTTCATCAAATTCGTAATTATATTTTGACTATAAATATTAAAGTATAATCAATAAAGATTATCGTAAGAAAAAGCTACTTTATTTCGTAACAGGATAGTAATAAATTAAATTTAATTGATTTGGCTTCCGTTACTATATAGCCGTAATACACAAGGGGTTTGATTTAGCCAATTAGTTGAACAAGAGTAAGTAACTATATATGTTCTTTTTACCACAAAACCGTACTAAAACTATGTTCTCGAGTCAAATAATTATTGTAAAAGATGACGGTAAAAACTTAATTAATAACGTTAAAACTATTTTCAGAGAGATTATATGTATTTCTTTTAAAGGTATGTAGGTACATAAACGTGCATTGTATAATAATATGGATTAATGTTTTTTTTTTTTGTTTTCTAGTAAATATGAGAGAGAGACCTCTTTAATTGAAATTTCAATTGTGCAAAATACGTATATTTATTTTAATATATTGTTTAGTTATGCCCGTATTTTTTATAGTCAATGCTCAAGTACGAGCTCGGAGTCGACTTCGCCAAGCACGAGTTTTTTTCAAGTTCGTCTCAAGTACGGGCTCTGTTCTATAAACGGAACTTCGGGTGTTCTCGCTCGAGCTTAGACTTGAGTCAACTTGGGTGTTGAAACTAGGGGATTTTTGGTGATTTTTAGTTCTACATGCGACTTTGACCCTTATTTAACTTTTGCGCGCGCTATTTCTTGTTTACGGTTATGTTGAATTTTCGTAAATGTACGAGAGAACGTGAGTGTGGAGTAGCGGTAGGCTAGTAGCAAAGAACATAGAATTATCAGAAATCCTAAGCTTATGGGATCTCTGCGCCTTCTTTTAAACGTAGTACACCGGTGAGATTCAGATGTCGCTCCTCATTTTAGCACAATTTTTCGTATACCTACGTAAGAGTAACAAAGAGAGGTACAAAAATACATAAAATGTTTGTCTATTCTCAATTCTAACAATCTTAGGTAGGTAGCTAGCAAGAGGATTTTTACAATACTATTTACGACTAAGGGACAAAGTTGCTTTTCTATTGTTATTTTATGATGGTTATATTATTGTCACGAAAGTTTTTGTTGATAGGAAGTTCAAAATCTTTGGTCTTTGGTATTATTAGAAAAAAAATATAACAATATTAATTTAATCATAATTTAATATAGATAAAAACAAAAAAAATATTTTAAAGGCAAAGAATTACTTATCAATTTTGGAAAACTTGATTTTTGTTAGTAATGTTGTTAAAAAAAATCTAAGTATCTATACACACACCTATTGTCTTTGTGTAGGTAGGTATTTGAAATTTACCCAATTTGGCCCAATTAAACAATAAGAAAATGTATTTGGTTTTTTAAGCTTTGAATCTTTTGATTTTTCATTTAATTACCTAATCGGTTATTTAAATAATCAGAACCCAATGAATAATGCTTTAATTACAATAAAATTTTTACTGTACATAAGAAAAGAAACTTGCATTTACACAGTTGAACTACCTGCCTAAATTTACTGGGTCGTAAAAATATTATTTTCTTCAACTACTACAAAAGGATTAAAATACCATTCGAATAGACCTTTTTTAAACCATTTAAACTCAAGTTTGGACATACTAAAATTAAATGTTTCATCTTCTCACACTCTCGAAAGTACTGTAAACTGAGCAGAGACATCTGGAGCTCAATTGTGTTACTACACTTTAAAAGGTTTTAAAATTTTACATTGGTTGCTTTTTCTGATAATTCTATGTTCTTTGCTAGTAGGCATCGAGCTCGAATATGTCGAGCTCAATCAGGTAGGTTTCAATAATAATGATAATGACTTAACCAAATATTTCGTCAATTATGCTACTGTGTATTTTTACTAGTGAAATAAATAATATTGTAGGTAATCAATTAATAAATAAATGCCCATTATATTGATTACAAAAAGAAAAAATTTATTTAAAGGGAAACTCCGCGTATTTAGTTCACACATACCACATACCTTTACAAAGAGTTATACGAATTAAAACAAAAGTATACCCCATGTTCATTAGGCTAATAAAATGAATTTTATACTAATCCAATATTTACTAATGTGTAGGTACATTGACTTAACTAGCATAAAGGTAGCATAAAATCGTAAGCAAGAAATTATGAAATTACAGGGGTGTAGGTATACCACGGTTATCAGTTATCAGGTTGGTGCAACCGTTTCTTCTTGAAACCTATAATGTATCCTAACCCTTTTCTATCATAAAATTCCATCGGATTTTCAACATCGCGGATACATTATCTTTTTCCGACATAGTTCTTGATGGTTTTCTGCTTCAATAAAATCATATAATATGTATTCGTGAATTTGTTTTTGAGAGTAAAACTTTCTTTAATTTAATTTAAAAAGGTATAATTAACTGGAAAAATAAAACTTCTGGTAACAAAACAGTCTCAAGTCGGTCTCAAGATAGGTAGGAGCTGTGCTTGAGACTTGCTTGAGTCTAGCATGCGCAATACGCGCATTTTGTCAACCTGAGTACAGGCCAGTGCTTGAGCATCGATTATAGAACAGAAATTGGTGAGAATCTCGTGCTTGAGTCCGAGCTCGTGCTTGAGCATCGACTATAAATAAGGGCATTAGAGCAGCAGCTGTAAAAGTCTTAACAAATGAATAAGGTTGTATTTCTATTTTAGTAACATACTGTATGTTGACTGTAATCTGAGATATAAGATATTTGAAAGTAAGGGCCAAACCCTTCTTGCTCATTAAAAAAACCTCTTATGAGTCTGTAAAATTAATGAAGTTGGATTAAGTTCTTCGAATTTTAAGGAAAAAAAAACTTTTTTTAACTCCCTGCGCAAAACTCTAAATTAATGGATATGAACATTAGTGCAAACAGGTCTTGAATTATTGTGTTCAATGGAGAGTTTTGCTTTAATTCGCAATACCTACAAAGATTATAGGTGCTTAGGTTGAAAATAATTATTTTAATCGGACATCACATTAAAACCGGACTGTTGAGCAACCCAATCTGAATAGAAAAGGTAAATACGAGGGTTATTCGGAAACTAAGGTCCGTTTACTTATAAAACATAAAACTTTACAGATTTTCTCAAAAACCTTTATTTTTTAAATTCCTTACGCGTGTCTCTATTTTTCTACATAGTTACCGTATTTGTTTAAACATTTGTCATAACGTTCTACAAGCTTCTGTATGCCTAAGTCGTAGACGTATGCCGCCTGTGAGAATAACCAGTCTTGAAGTGCTTCTTTTACCTCGTCATCTGTGGTGAAGCGCTTGCCGCCGAGAAACTCTTTGAGGTAGCGGAATAAGTGAAAATCACTCGGCGCCTAGTCTGGACTGTACGGTGGGTGGACAATCTGTTCCCATCCAAAAGATCTGATCAGATTTTGGGTGCGAATGGCAGAATAGGGTCTGGCATTGTCATGCAGCAAAAAAACTCCAGCCGTCAGAAGACGTCATACACGTCGCTTCTGTCTACAAATTTCCGCTGCTGAATCGTATTTTGGTGTCAAAAACCGAATCACTGACCGTATTTCACAGTCGGCGGGCCGATTGATTGTTTTAAACATTTTGAAGTAGCACTGTACTTAGCGCACTGCAACAATACCAATGCAAACGGCGTCGTCTGACGAGCAAGGCATGCCGGAAGTTGGTACACATGCGCGATTCAATGTTTGCGCGACATTCGATTGGCTACGACGATTCGGACCTTAGTTTCCGAATAACCCTCGTACTACAAAAATATATACGGGGTGTTTTCTAACCTAATATTTACGAACGAAAATGAAACAGCAGCTAGAGAGAATCAAATCAGTCGGTTCTCTTAATAAACGCTTGATCAAATCCCTATAACCAAAAAGTTACAGAAGTCTAAAGTTCTTGATTGAGCATTTATTATAATAACATAATGATAATAATTTACATTTTGAATTCAAATTAGGAATATTTGAGAGTTCACTTAACAAATGTTTGGTCAACAGTTTATTAAAATTTTCTTAACAAAAAAGTAATGGAACTCACATTTTGGTGTTCATTGATACCCGCCGATTTATTTAATCTAATCATAGGTGTGTAGGTACTTGAGTATCAAATAATTTAAAAGTCGAAATTAAAGTGGTTTGCTATTTATACGGTGTGGCATCAAAAATTTTGGAATTCTTTGTTGATATTTTGGAATACTGCCCTTTTACGCCCTTTGATTAAACAAATCTGCTTGAAATACTTTTAAGACAAAGCAGGGCGGTATTCCCAAATATCAACATGAGATTTCAAAATTTTTGATCAGTTATATAAGGTACTTATAGTGAAGTCAATCCGGGGACACACTGTAGAGTATGGGAGGTCGAGGTCAATTGTAACAATTTTGACATTTTAGTTTCTAGGATCGAAACTAATAACTTTTTACGGTCGAAATTTGGTAAGAATGTAAACTGAACCTTCATTTAATTAAAACGAAAAAAATTAAATAATGCTCATAAAGTCTCTGTTACAATTGAGCCCGTGGTCGGGGTTAGAGACCCCGAATAGAACATATTTTTTATTATCGGTACAATTTAAACAGAAATAGTACAAATTATCCATTGTTATCCATTGTGTTTAATTGTTTCTGGCAATATTCTTTAACATTTCCGAGGTAATTTCCAAAATTGTACAAGAAACAATTTTTTAAGAAGGTCATATGCGGTCAAAGCTAATATATCTTGTTACATTTGACCCCCGTCAATTTGTTACAATTGTCCCCAATGCAAATTTTTAAACTGTTGATATTATTATAACAAATCTAATTAAGGGCCGATATTTCAATCTTCTATTAAAGGTGCTAATAGCTATTTGGCGAATAAGTTTTGGTTGTTATGTAAATCCTTTTTTATAATTGGTTAATTTTTATAATCATATAGCAACTAAATAAATTATTAGGCAAATAACTATTAGGAACTTTAATAGATGATTGAAATATCGGCCCTAAAAATACATTATACATTAAAGAAACAACTCCATAGGCAGTACTTTGACAAGATTAAATCAATTTTCATCTTTATAAATTTAGCGCAAACCCAAAATTAACAACTTCCAAAATTATTATTTGTCATGCTGTGTAATACAAATCAAAATAAGTTAAGAACGCTTGGTGTCAGAATCATGAAATTACTTTGAGATGTCGAGCATGGTATTTGAAAGGTTACAAAATAGTTTGCGCGCTTTTTCAAAAATTAGGATAAAAGTTTTACCGCTTGTTACAATTGACCCGTGTTACAATGGACCTCGACCTCCCCTAGTGCCAGGGAAAGAGAAGCCCACCACGTGAGCAAAGCTGCGCGAGGCATGGCATAAGCATTTTCCTACAAAAGTAAGTTATTAAGGGCCTCGCTAATTTACAACTCGGTATCTATAAAAACCCGATCTAAAATTCCTTGATATTTTAACATTTTGTATAAACATATTAATTTGATCGACACTCTGTGTTGCGTAAGTTTCAACATTGTAAGTATATTCTATATTTGCTTTCAAATCTGAAACTATGTGTAGCTTGGCAAGCTGTGTATACCTACTATAAACGGATGGAAATCAACATTTACCGTAACACTGTTCAAAGGGCACAGTTACCAGCATTGTTGAAATAACTTTAGAATAATTTAAACATATTAAACTCGCCTAAGTTCTAAATTGAAACATACTTTGTAACTTTACCAATCAAATCAATTAGTTCGCCGTGCGTATAGATATAAAATTATGACAAGTGTTTTCGTGTGCAAATAAAAATTGATCTTTGTGGATATTTATAAAAAATCGAGTCTAGCATTCATTTATTCAACATCTTATTGCACTTAGCCTAATATGCTGGCTCAGCACGAAAACAAGTTAAAAAAATTTAGTTTGTTGCAAAACGTAATTTTTTATCTTATACCGATGCTATCCTGTCAAAATAAATTCGAGGATAATGTTTAAAGCTTAAGTTTAACACGCTGCGATTTTCAATTTTAAAATCTCTTTGTTCAAATATTACTTCAGATTATTGTTAGCTTTGTCAAAGACTGAAATTAACTGAATTAACTCGAAGCTTGATAGGCAATTTTCGAGTTCAGTAATGTTTAAAGTATTAAGAGATGTGCCATATCAACCACATCAATGAACAAGAAGCCACTAATACAAAATGCTCAACCAATTACCAGAATATACTCCAGGGATCTATTATTTGACCTTTTTTCTGTATTCAACTACACACAATATTCTTTTTAACAAATGCGCGTTGGGTTAATTCGAGTGCAAGAAGACTATACTGTATTAAACACGAGTGAAGCCAATTTGTTTGCTGCAATTTCTAATACAACACATGTTTAATTGCTAATCCTACCAGCAGATTAGGTTGCATGACATTAATCATTTATCTTGTAGTACAATTGAAGATTATTTGCTCGTGCGAACCTCGCGATTACAAGCCATTAATTATTACTATTTTAAACAGGTTAAGGTACTATGTTTGTTTGACTTATTAGGAGTAGTACGTACTCCGGATGTCTTGTAAAGTGAGTTTAAACCGTTCAGTCCTTAAATGAGAAGACTATTTAATGAATATTTGAAGTGTTTATAATAGAACGCCGTCGATAAAATTGCCTTTTTAGCAAAAAATGTAGATAAGTCTGTAACGCATTCATTTTGCCCAAATGGCTTACTACTCTTTTCCATCCAATTAAATTTTCAGTGAAACTATACATACGCGCGTGTCAATCTCAAGTTTGAGTATTGTTATAAACCAGGGAGGTTATTCCTAAAGTTAAGACTGCCAGTGGAAATATACAAATTGCACTACTATTTCAGAAAACTTTAACTTTATATTAAAATATTCAAATAACAATTTGATAAGACCTAGATACCATCAATAATTGTGAGATATAAAACTCGACAATATAAATCTTTGGATATCTCATCCGAATGGTTCAACAGAGCTGCAGTCCTTAGAATTACAGATCCCAAGAGAATGTGAAAGCTAAAAATAAAAAAAAATAATGATGTGCACAGGTCCTAAGAAAACAAAACAATTTTTAAATGGCCTCATCGCAAACAAAATCTACTTATAATAAATTAATGTGACACCGAAATACTACAAAATACGTTCTTCTCGAGCGAGGTGCGAATTTTGCTCCAAAGTGTCAAGATCACTTCGGTTAGCCAGAAAATAAATCAAATTAATAAATTATTGAAATCAGACGATAATAAGATGAATGGCCTCGCAAGACTTGTTGCTTGAGTAGATGCGTAGCCTCAAATTGTATCAACCAAAGATTCAACGATTCAGAAAAATCGATAATAATACGTAGCCAATATCAATTTAAAAAATTTCTTTTATAATTATTAATAATGAAATGAATGGCTTTCAAAAGGAATCTGAGTAAAATATAAAAATAATAGAGGGTCGAGTATAAACAGTCAAAGTGAATGGTCGTGCATCTATTGATTATATACTCGTGTTAAAAGTGATAATTGTTCGAAATTGAAACGTACGTACTTTTATTCTTAAAATTTTTCTAAATAACAAATTTAAAAAACATAACATAAGAAATATTGTTGTCTTTTCCCCAATCTTTAGGATTGGGGAAAATTAATAACTTCAATATTCTAATATGGATGTGCCATCAACAATCTTTACCCCCAGCCAAAGGGGTACTCCTATTAATCGTTCCTTTTCTAATGTTGTCCAAAAAAATCCAATCTTCCACTACCCCAAAAAAGATCAAGGTATCTATCTAAATGCAGTAGAAGGCATAAAAATCAAAGAATATGTTATCGGCATTGGCAACTTAATTAATCCAGCAAATATTATTGCGGCATCCAGGATACCAAATAATCGTATTAGTATCTTTCTAAAAAATAAAGATCTTGTTGAACAGCTGTTAAGTGAACACAAATCTGTAATTATTAATGGTTGCGAAATTGATATAAAAAGTTCGATTACACCAGCAAAAAAGATAATACTCTCAAATGTATCTCCTCTTCTCCCAAATGATATTATAGAAAAATTATTCATTGAAGATCTTAAAGTAAAGCTCTGCTCGCCTGTAAGATTTATAAGGGCAGGAATTGATAACAGTGAATATGCTCATATCCTCAGCTTTCGTAGGTTTGTTTATATTGAATTGGATGAGAATACAAATTTACCATCTTCTGTGCAGATCTCTTTTGAAGGTGAAGAATACAGAATATTCCTTCAGTTAGACTCAAAATGTTTCAAATGTGGCAGCTTTGGACATATTTCTACAGGTTGCTTTCGGGACTTTCCGGAGCTACCCCAAAATTCAACTTATGACAAGAACCCTGCCGAAGAAATTGTCGTTGCCGATATACACTTTTCAAATGAAATTGCCAATTCTCCCTCATTAATTATCGACAAATCAAGCAGCACAAAGCGCTCTTTGTCTGTGTCCAAAACAGATTCTTCGCCGGAAATTTGCAATCCAGCTAATGACTTTATAACGCCAGTCGTTAACCGAATGACACAAAAAGACAAAGGATTTTCAAAACAGAAACAACCTCCAAAAAAGAAAACGAAAGCAATCGAAGAAACAATTGCTCCGTCTGCAGAACAAATGTTATCCCCAATAAAACTTCTTTTCCAATCTGAACCGAATAATTTTCCATTTAAATTTGAAGACTTTCAAAACTTCTACAAAATAGTAATTTCATCCCCACATCCTTACATAGAAGCTAAAAATTTTTTTGAGGACACAGATAGCCTGATAGCTATAATGCAAGATTTATACAAAACACTTACCCATCGAAAAATCAAATATAGATTTTCGAGAATAATGTCGAATATTAGAAAAGGTAAAGCCAGAGCCGAAAATCTAGATCCAAGTGAAGCGATAGAAGAAATGTATGAGTCGTCGCAAAGCTCTTACATAGAAGATTCAGACTTTCACTAATAGTTTTACAATCCCATCTTCTAAAAATTACATTCATTACTAACACTCTTATATTACAATGGAATGTAAACAGCACAAGAATCAGACTTCCAGAAATCAAACAACTAGTTCATCTCTACTTACCACTCATCGCCTGTTTTCAAGAAACTAGAACTAACCCTTCAATTAAGATAACTCTCAACAATTATAAGGAATTTAGATATGATCACACCCTTGGATTGAACACTTCTGGTGGTGTCGCTACTTACATTCATAATAGCTTACATTCTAAACAGATTCATATCCATACTTCGCTTCAAAATGTCACCACTGAAGTTCACATCCATCAAATAGGTAAACTTACCATATGTAACATATATATCCCACCACAAACAAAAGTAAGTGCGACTGACATTGAATCGATAGTAAATCAATTAAGTAATCCTTTCATTTTGCTCGGTGACTTTAACAGTCACAGCACTATCTGGGGCAGCAATCATGTCTGTAATCGCGGAAAACAAATGGAAGATTTTCTGGCTGCTAATCTCAACATTTGCTTGCTGAATAATGGAAATCCTACGCATGTAACATCAGCCTCTGGTGTATTGACTGCTATTGATTTGTCTATTTCTTCTTTATCTCTACTTCTAAAATTAGAATGGAATACACACGAAGATCCCTGCACTTCTGATCACTTCCCCATTATTATTAAACTTAATCATATGGGAATACCTGAAAATCGTGCTGGCTTTAATATAAAAAAAGCAGACTGGGTAGAATACAATAATAACTCAAAAGTAATGCATGAAGATGGCGCGGAATCCCTCGAAGTCCGAATAAATAATTTTTACTCTACTATATATAAAGCAGCAGAGACATCAATCCCAAAATATCAAACTCACTCTCATCCTAATGTTCCGTGGTGGAATCATGAAATAAAAATATTAATAAAAGAACGTAAAAAGCATCTTAAAAGGTATATGAAATATGGGAGAATTGAAGATTTTGTGCTATATAAGAAATTGAGAGCGCAATCTCGCCTCGAGATAAAAAAACAAAAAAAAGAAAGCTGGAATAATTTTATCAAAACAATTAATAGCAGCACCTCGGCTAACACAATTTGGAAAAACATTAGGAAGATTAAGAAATCGCAATCTGATCAAGACTCGGCAAATGTAAAAGCTATAGAAATAAATAATAACATAATCACGGATCAACAAGTGATAAGTGAAGAATTTGCAAAATATTATCAGGATAGTAGCAATGATGATCAATACTCCATAACATTTCAAGAATATAAAAAACAACAAGAAAAAATCCACATCAGTTTTGAAACAAATCTGGCTGAACCCTATAATACGCAATTCACTGAGAAAGAGTTGAAAGAGACGTTACAGAACTATAAAAGCTCATCTCCCGGCCCGGATGACGTTCACATCGAAATGATTAAAAATCTGCACCAATCAGCGCTAGATCTGCTCCTTAAATTGTACAATGAAATATGGAATACTCACGCCATCCCAAAGAAATGGAAACATGCTACTATAATCCCTATATCCAAGAGCCAAAAAAATAAGTTAAGAATGGAAAATTTCAGACCTATTTCCTTAACCAATCACTTGGGTAAGGTCTTGGAAAAAATGGTATTCAAAAGACTTTCATGGATTATAGAATCAAGGTCACTTCTAATTGAACAACAAAATGGATTTAGACCCAATCGATCTACCTTGGACAACTTAGTAATTTTGGATACAGACATTAAAAATGCGTGGTCTCTCGAACAAAATTTAAATGCCGTTTTTGTAGATTTTCAGAAAGCTTTTGATACAATTTGGCGCAATAAAATTCTCCAAACACTTTATAAATGGGGCCTAAGAGGCAATCTTCCGGAATTTGTAAAAAATTTTTTGCAAGATAGAACGTTCGCAGTTAAAGTAGGCAACAATATGTCAAATATATATGATCAACAAAATGGAACGCCACAAGGTGCGGTAATTAGTGCAATTCTTTTTAATATAGCTATCAATGATGTTGGAAATCTCTTTCCATCTCCAGTTGCATATAACCTATTTGCAGATGACCTGGTATTTTATATAAGAACCTCAAATCAAGAATATGCTCAAAAATCACTCCAGGATTCTATTGTCACTCTGCAAAACTGGTGTGACAAAAATGGACTAAAGATCTCAATAAATAAAACTAAATGTTTATCTTTCTCACGCAAAAAACCCCATAAACTAAATATAAAAGTTGAAAATCAAGAAATAGTGCAAGTAAAAACACACAAGTTCTTAGGTCTTCTGTTTGATGAAAAACTAACCTGGAAATTACATTTGCAAAATTTAAAAGAAAAATGTCAGGCGAATCTTAATATTCTAAAAATCATTAACAATAATAATAATGGACCTAATCGCACGATGCTAACATATTTATATAATACCATCATTCGGAGTAAACTAGATTATGGATCAATAATTTATAATTCTGCATCGCCGAAAATATTAAATACCATCAATGTAATTCAGAATAATTCTCTTCGGATCATCACAGGAGCATTTCGAACCACCCCTATAATAAGTCTGCATCATGATCTTGGCATGTTATGCCTTAGCGAGCGTCGAAAGAAACTAACGCTAAAATTCTTTATAAGAGCTGTTGAACGAAAGAAAAACATAATATTTTCAAAAATTACGTCTAATTTCTACAATACCTTCTATGAAAAAAATAGAAATTTTCCTAGTCCTGTTCACATCACCTCAAAGAAATTGCTGAATCAACTTAAAATACCCTTTTCAACCTTAGAAAACATTATAACCACTCCTTTAACAAATCCGCTTCCACCTTGGCAAAGTGCAAATATTAAAATGGACTTCTCTTTAAACAAATTTAATAAAAAGTGCGGTACTAATAGTGAGTTTGCTCAACTTTTCAATGAAAAAGTGAGCACTAAATTCAAAAAACATCAGTTAATTTTTACGGATGGCTCAAAAACAAATAATTCCACATCTTATGCAATCTTCTCTACAAATCAAAAATACCTAAGGAAACTTAACAGTATCAATTCGATATTTACTGCGGAATCATTGGCTATAAAAGAATCTATCCAACTCATTAAAAATGGGTTCTTATGGTCACCACTAAACAGTTATGTGATAATTTCTGACAGTATGAGTGCGCTTAAAGCTATTTACAATTCGCAAACTGGTGAATCACTGATTCAGGGTATTCAATGCCTGTTAATTGACTTACTGGAAAATAACGTTAATGTTGAGTTCTTATGGGTTCCTTCGCACGTTGGAATATCGGGTAACATGGTTGTAGACAGATTTGCTGAGCAGGCTCATCGGGATGGTCTGAGAATTGGGGATACTACAGGAAGAGACGTATCCTCCCATGCTCTATCGGAGTTGGCTTTGAATGTGGATCGCAATTGGAGTAGTACACGTAACAATAAGCTAAGGAAGATCAAGGCCACTTTCTCAGAGTGGTCAACGTCCAATCGATTTAATAGATTGGAAGAAACTAAACTATCGAGGATTCGCTCTGGCCACTCTAAAATTACCCATCAGTACCTCTTAGCAAGACATCCACCCCCAATCTGCAACGCCTGTAACTCCCGTCTCACGATTGAGCATATCCTGACTTGTGAGAGCAGTAGACCAACAAGGCAGCTTTTCGGAATGTCCGAGGCGTTCGTCGATGTGATGAGCAATAGTGAATCAAGTGTGGTCAAACTTTTAAATTTTTTTAGACATATAGGACTGTATTCGGAGTTGTGAAATTTATTGTTTGTATTCAGTCAAAGGGCGAAATGACCATGCAGTTGAAGCCCTAAATATATATTAAAAAAAAAAAAAAAAAAAAAGGAATCTTACTAAGACGTAACAATACAATGCTGGTATGCAACATGGACACAAATTTAGAAAAGTTTCAATCATCGTATAGGACATTATTATTAAGTTGGTGTTGCATTAAATAAAAGATAAAACTGAGAACATTTAAATTACAAAAATTCTAACCAACATTTAGATCATTTTTTCGCTCCATTAGTTTTCGGTTTTCCACTACACTAATCTTTAAGTATTATCGTCCGTATTCAAGAAAATTACTAAACTCGTTTTAAGAAAAACTATTTTAAATGTTACAAAAATAGCGATTTAAACAATTTAAAAAAATTAATAATTTCCGATAAAAACTTTCTTCTATAGATTGGTACTTATTTACACAATCGAATTAAAAACGCAATAAAATTCAGTTGGTGGCGGAAGTGATTACGTTTTAACAATAAATTTTCAACATTCAAATAAGTAATTTGCATCGTAAATGGAATTCATGAAGGAATTTTCCAATGCCTGTTATTGATGTACCCAGCTGTTGCATACAATAAGGTTATTTCCACTTTCTTGAGTAATGTTCGAAGATTGATTTTATTTAATTTTATTTTATTAAATATAAATAAAATTATTTGTCGAGGAAACTTTATTAGCTAGTTATTCATTAAAGTTTTAACTAGGTAAGTAAAATTTATCCAAACTTGTGTATTTTTTGATGACTACTTGATTACATTAACTTTTATTTAGTAAACTACCCTTCGATAACCAATTTTCAAAATTTTCATTTCGTGAAAAAGAGAATATATAAGTAACCAACCACCTTTTGTATTTTGAGGTGTGTCGTGTAAAAAATTTGAGATATGATTATATCAGACAACCACGTTTAAGTTTAGCAGATCATCAGAACTTTCGGCTTTCTTTAAGTCTCTTCGGCCCGTGCCTCGAAGCTATAAAAATTTTTTTGAATGTTGCTTTTCAAGCTTTTTCATTTTGTTTAACATTTATCCAAAATTGAATAACATTTTTTAAACGAAAATTGAATTTAGTTTTCAACAAAGTAATTTTTTCTTAGAAGTTTTGCCATTATATTATAAGTTAGTTAATATAAGAAAGAAAGCTAAAATCCCCATAAACCTACTCGCTACTAGGCATAAATTAAAATATAGCTGCGCTCTGATATTTAAAAAAATTACAATGTAGCTATAACCGTCTTGTTGCCCCGTTTTGTTGGCTAGCCCTGTATAATAAAAATAATTTATATAGGTAGTAGGTACATCGAATTGTGTATTCTCAATTAAATTTAAAAAAATGTATAATTTTCAACGAGCCAACTTTAAACAGTGTAAACATGTTTTTGTCAGTTTGAAACAAATAAATAGAATGCAAATAAGGTTATTTCCACTGTCTCGAATGATACTTCTTTTCCTTTTTTAAATATCATGGGAGTTAATATAGTTTTGTTTACTCTTATATAAACTTTCTAACGAATATATCAATGACAATGCGGTTTTTAAAAGTTGTGTCTTAAATTTTACCGTTGGCGAGAGCATGTCTCTGAAGTTCGCATCTACATATTCAACAATTCAACATTTCAAATAACAAACATTGCTCAATTACTTAAGGAGTTTGCCGCCTTCCGTATGTCTAATATAAGTAGAGAAAATTTTATATCAAACTCAACTGCACTTTTAACGAACGATTTTGATTTTATATGAGTTTCAGAAGGTTTACAATAGCGGAAAAGCAAGCCAGGTTTAAGAAGAAGGTCCCAAAACAGTTCTCAAATTGCTTTTTTTAACAAATATAATAAATTGAAAAAAATCCAATTGATAGCTTCAAGGGTGCTGTGTAAATGTAAAAAGCACTTTGACAAATAACTCGAACAAAATTTATTATCTAGAAATGAGTTGAAACTTAACACTTCGTAATTTAATTGAGATGTGAGCAGAACAATAATTGACTCTATAAATGTAGGTGTATCAAATCGAAAGAAAGTTGAGACATTTAAACTTCATCTTGGGTAGGTAACTTAATCTAATGCCGAAATTAACTAATAATCAGAAAAAATATGATTACTGTACCGGATACTGATCGAAATGACTAAACGACTCCTTAAAACAAAAATTGTAAGAAAATTAATGACAATAATACAGTGTGTTCTTTATTTAACTCGAAATTTACTATCGGACCCCTCCCAAAAAACAACCTTTCAATATCGGCCAAAAAGAATAGGTGCTAGCTCAGTAGGTTCGCATTTGATCAACCAAATTTAAAAAATAAACACTAACAGGGAGAGGGTTAGAGTTCTTTTACTCTACTTCTATTATCTCCGAAAGAGTAGTGGTGCTAGTCGGTGATATTTACAGGGCTAGGTTTTCAGAAGAAAAATATTCACTGGGGTGAGGCAATTTATTGAGGCATACTACTGGTATGCAGTCTAGCAGAGTTCTCTACGGAAAACAGGAAATTGGAAATAATTGCCATAACATTGTCATAATTTTCAAGCCATAGGTGCGTCAAATAGAGGGACGAATTATGCCATTACTAAAATATATTATACAGCGTGTCCACGGCTGGAGTTGACAAGAGTGGGAAAAACATTATTATTGGTTTTAAGACAAAAAGTCATTCTTTGTCAAAAAATGATTTTCCAATACAGAACCCTGAGGGCATAAGTACAGGGTGTTCATAAGTTAAGAAACGTGAAAATGCTTCAAAGGATAAAATTGATCTTATTTGTCATTTTACACTAACTATTTATGAAACAAATTTGCTTATAATCTAAAATAAAGCCTGAATGCAAAATTTGAAGCATGAAATCAGAATTTTATGTTTCTATTGCGGAAATGAAAAATGAAAATGCGGATATTCAGTCGATATGAGCTGAAAAACGTTAGTGTCATTGTGTAGATTTTTATTTTAGATTATAAATAAATTTGTTTTATAAACATTTAGTCCAAAATAACAAATAATGGTACTTCTCTCTTAAAGCATCTTTACGTTTTCTTAAGTTATGAACACCCTGTACATCTAACCTCAGGATTTTATATTGTAAAGTCAAACTTTCGACATGCAGGGGTTTTTGTAACGAATGACTTTTTGTCGTAAAATCAATAATTTTCTTGTCAACTCTAATCGTGGACACGCTGTATGATTGAATAATTATAATTAAACAATTAAGTTATTTAGCGGTTAAAATAAAGTGTATAAATTTTTTAATTTGAGAATTGAGCTGTGAATATTGCAATTTTACATAACTTTAACGTTTTCTACCATCTTCGACTAAACTTGCGATTAAGGTTGAAGTCGAGGAAAACTGTAGATCTATAATCCACTTAGGAGGGTATTCAAGATGAAATAGGGCAGATGGAAGTTGACAACTGTGTCAATCATTTCCTTCTCTTATTTAACCAGTTGTAAAATTTTATGTAATCTGACATTAAGAGCGTGGGCCATTTTTTTAAACAAATACAAGAATTTTCCAGAATAAATGCATACAATTCATATCGTCTCAATGCTCATGAAGTTACGTTTTTTATACAGTTTTTCAGCTGCTTTTTTTTTTAAACATTTGATATAAATTTTGGTTTTAGCTTTTATTTAATTGAAGAGAAAATTAAAAGACTTCATCAGAAGCGTGTTTTTGCAACTGCACAGATCAAACAAGTACCAGCTTACTTGCAGAGTAAACTATTAAAATTGCTTTGTATGAAACTTTTTAACTACCGAACAAGTCGTGCCGAACTTAAATACAATTAAAATGGCAATTTCAAACCTTTAAAGTGAAAACTTTTGATCTTTAAACATAGACGTACGATATATATGGTATAAGGTCTTAAAAGGTTTACAGCTACTTAAATTTCCCACAGGACGCCACATAAAATAATAAAAATAATAATTTAAATTTGCGTTCAACTGGAGAAAAATGCAGTTCATTTTTCAGTAGTTCACATAACCGAAAAATTAATAACACGCGAAGGTTAAATTTTAGAAAATAAATTTCTTAAGCCCGAAGAAGATAATAAGGAGTAGCAAGCCGAGTTTCAAGCTGCAGTGTACAAAAATAAATCTAAAGACATTACAGTGTGTATAAAGTACGATAAAGTTTTAAAAAAACACCGGTATACTGTTGAATTGCGTACCTGTACACTGCTCATACCAAACCAAACAAAAAACGGAGTTTTATTAAAAACTTTTTGAAATTAAGCTTTTTTCTGTTTTATATGGAAGATTCGTCACATGTCACAAGCACATAATCTTTATTAAATTATTTCGTAATTGGAAAAAGAGATGAGCATAAACTCTAAACGTAAATAGAGGGTGTTCTGGCAAGCAAACGGCCTTCAGTGGCCTCTGTAAAAATATTGGACAAGCTAGAATTTTTTAGTAGTAATAGATACGCCACTGTGCTTACAGCATTTGACCACTTTGAGTTTTAACTCAGCAAGTCTTAAAAAATAAAAATGACGGAGTAGTTATTATTGACGCCCAGTAATTTCCTAACGAAGCGTCGAAAACGTATCCCAATGGTTTTTACCAATAGAATCTGCTAGTGAAGAACACCTTGAGTGTTTAATAAGCATTAGAATCGACCTATTTATTGAGGCCATGGTCAAGTACAATGTAGAAAAAAGGTTATGTCATAATGTCGCTAATTTTGACATCATTCTTCTGCAGTCTTATTGCGTAGAACTGATAGTAGAAAAGGAGCCCTAAAAATTTTAAAGTAAATAAAAAACTAACCTTTTTGAAGTGGCGGCAATTGAACTCGAACTTCTTTCAAAATGTCCCAAACGGCAAAAGATAATTCCACGAAAGCACAAACACAACATAACTAAAAGGAGTTCAATGGTATACTGAAATATTAAAAATTCAAGTTAATACAATAAAATTCTATGATTATTTAAAGTCTTATCAAATTTCGTCGATTTCTCGTGCAAAAATTCTTATCGAAGCAAACCAAATGGTACCTACGATAAAGCAACGAAGTTACGAACAAAATCCAATTTTATTTATCCTATCAAATAAATATTCTCGAATACGTTAATATTACAAAAGAGAATTGAAATTTGTAATTCGAGGTCAAAAATATTCGGCGACCTAAAAATTAAAAGCACTGTACCACCTCTTTTTGGCGTTTCAAAGAATATTTATAATACAATCTTTTTAAAAACATTTTTTGGAAACGAAAACGTAATCGTATAATATATCTGTGTATAAGAAAATACTCTAGGGACAACCCAAATATTAGATAGATGTATACAGTGGTCAAGTATAGTCCAATAAACGCTAAGGGCTGTTATGGACCCTTTTATCGTCTCTAATAACTAACGTCTAATATAAATTCGAAATATACAGAATTAACGGCGTAATTAAATATTAAAAGCGCTGTTTAATTCGCCATAAAGTTGTAACTAAAATTTAAACAATATAATATTTGTGTGTGGGAAACTTCTCTTTTTCTGAAGTTGCAAAAAAAGGGTTAATAAACGCCAACATAAACACTAAACAGTTATTGAAACCCATTAATCGTAATTGTTTTATACGAAATATGATTATATGATTAATGTTGTTGCAAAATGAAAATTTGAAATATAGCGTTACATTCACAAACTAATATATATTCGCAATAATCGTTTGTGGCATTTTTATTTCATTTTCTTTAACGGAACAACTACAAATTTTGATATTCAACTACGGTTACGATTTGTGAAAATTACAGGCAATCTGTATTTAAATTCATTTGCGATCGAAAACTAATTAATCCAAATAGCAGATACGACCAAAATATTAGCTATAATTTTGGTACGTGTACACTGTCGCAGTTATTGGTTAATTCTAGTTAGCAGTCGCCTTCGGCACTAATTAATGTCATCGGCTTAACTTATTGTTGGACCTTTCCTTAATTAATCATAAAATTTAATACCGACGCTTCGGAACATGTTGGACTCGCTAGACTAATTAAACGATTTATAAATATTTCTAATAACATTTACTTACTGCACAACTTAATCGCCTTTTTTGCTAAAAGAAATTTATTCTTAAGTCTAAGGAAATTTATAGTAATCGACTATTTGTCGTGGCATCGGGTGGGATTTTAAATTAATATTACTAAAAGTCATTTTTGAAAAACTCTACTACCATATGAAAATGACTTTATGATCGGATACCCTTATCATGAAAATGAAGATAATCGTGAGGTGCAGAAACGAGGAACAAAGAGGGTTCGTAAATTTTAATCCGTAAGCTTACTATACGTAAACTACTATAAATGTAGTTAAAGGGAGAAGGGAGGGCAATTAGTTGCTTCAAAATGCTACCCGGTTTAAATACGTTAGATTTTTAAGATGTTAGACGAATAAAAATGATGAGAAAACGCCACTACCAATGATTGCACAAAATATTCCCTTCACTCCGTACAACCTTCTTGTACTAAAGCTACAATTATTGTTTCACATTAATGTAGATAAGCAGACAACAGTTTAAATCTAACAAGCGATGTTGGCTTTTCGCATAACAAATATTTAAAAAAAGGCGCCCGCTTGCATGAAATAATAGAAGAAATTATACAAACTACCATTATTATTTCTGAAAGATAAGTAAAATACAAATATTCAGTGCTGCAAAAAATCATTATGAATGTAGTAAATACGTGTAATAGTAGAGTAGCAAAAATATAAATAAGGACTGTTTTTAAACTCAAGAGTCGTGTTTCTGTTTTATAAAGTGCATACTTCTTTTTATATTCTGCGAACCATCTTCCACTTTAAAGCGGAATAAAATTAAGGTATAGAACGTATAGTTTAAAAAAACTAAAATAAAAGCCAACTTGAATTATTTCTTAAACTTTGCATTTGGACCGAAAATTCTGTCGTGAAAATTTAGGTGCTGTCAGTGACGGTGAGAACAAAAAGATCAATCAAGGTATTTTACATTGGAACTACGATGTCAGGGGAGATGGGATTCTGCCATGATGAGTGATGACCTCTGGTTCTGTACAAAGAAAACTAGACTGAATAATAAAATAAAATGAAGCTTTTAAACCAGCTGTAAATATGAGGTACTAACTAATAATTAACGTAATTCTTATAAAAATGTATTTTTAGTTTTAATTAAATCTTTAATGTCCCACCGACCAACTCTCGCGGGGCATTTACTCTTAAAAGATTGCTTTTTATTAAAAACATACAAATTCTGTTAAACAATTAATTTTTGGAAATAGGAAAAACTAAATTATTGGAAAGATTTGAAATCACCGAAGTTTTATTTAATTACCCGCAAAAAATTCCTAATTCAAGACTTTTTTTCTTAAAAACTCGTGAACACTAAAAACAAACAGAAATAGAAAACAATGGAATTAATGGATTAACTGCAATATTAATGTCGTATTTGCCTTCTACTCCTAATTACCGCATTTATGCGTCTGGGCATGCTAGAAATACGATTTTCAATCATTTACTTAGACCCTTGAGAGAATTGACTCCCTCAATCAACGCTAAGACATATTCTGCTATTCTACAATTATTGCATCTACGGGTTGATTGTGGTTGATATGCTGTACGAACCTTCTTCTTAAGAGTGCCCATAGATGCTCTCTCTATCTAGGGTTTAACTCGAGGCTATTTGGTGGTTACTCCGTTAACGCAATATCTACAGCATTCAAGTAATCGGGAACCTGTCTAATCCTTATGTGGCGGTGTAAAAATTATTGTTACGTACTCGGCAAGCGGTGGTATCACCGTGTGTTTTACATTGTATTAGGTTTACATTTGAGGCAAACTTAAATATTTCTTACGTTTATCCAGAATAGTTAACATTAATGCCAATGAAAAATTTGACTTTACAGTGAAAGTAATATTATGCAAAATGAGATATTGGGGTAGGGAATATTTGCCCCCCCCACCTATTTGTAGAGCTTAAGAAAGATGCCATTGATATACCTTAAAAGAAATGATTTTCTACCAATTTAGTGCGATTAGTGTTCGCTGTCCGATTTCCAAGGATGGTCGAAGACTTCAATTGTTGACTTTTGTTTCAATGTATAAAACAGCGTAAGAACCTGTAAAGGTTCGGAATGAGAATAACCCCATTTTAAACCTGAGGAAAGTAAAAGGCTTCCAAAACACCGTGAATCCGTGGAGTCCCTCAGACTACCTACGTGGATTAAGTACCATTATAAAACTTTCTGTAAGATACGGTTTCTCAAAAATTAAATATTTCATATTTTATGCGTAAAAAGTACCCGGGTACCACCGTCAGCCACGTAAAGGCTAACCACGTAGGGACGAGCACTATCTGGAATGAATTAAAAATTTGGTCTGACAAACGGAGCAAATAGCATTACATACAGGTTCGTAGTATAGAACTCGCACGTATATATTGGAATAAACGCTGTGCGGCCGTTAAAGCAGATTCCACCCCAAAACATAACAGAGCCACCTACGAAAGAGATCCTAGGAGAGATTTAGCAGCTTGAAAATGCCTCTTCTACTATTGCCATACACGCTCACGTCTATCGGAAGATTTAAAACTCATTTGCGTTATTTTATTGGTAAGACCCAGTCTCGTTAGAACGTCTTACCACGCGACTTAAGCTGGAATGCTTCCTTCTTATCGCATTTTACCAACATATTGCATTGAGCATCCCTGTTCCGGCAAATTCGTTGCTCCTACGACTTCTTACACTGAAGTTCGATTTACTTTTTGAGTCGAAAACAGTCCTAACTGCCACAATTGACAACAAAAAAGAACTAACGGCTAACTATAATTGCTTCAACAAACAATTATTGTTGAACATACTTCAAGATAATTTTTGGGGAAAGTTGTTTTAATTGATAATTCTAATTTGAAAGCAAAAAATTTTGTGACAATATTTACTTGAAATGTCTAAAGAGATGCAAAGCCGCAAAACCTAACTAGCAAGATGATTAGAAGCCTAAAAATTACCGCTATTCTCGACTTTAAAAAAGTGGTACGTTAATTTGTTGTCTGTATGACTGTGGAATGTAGAATGTTGGTAGATATTAGACAATTTCTTTAACGACGCACGTTCACGTTAGGACAACTCATTAATGAGTAAAACTCGACTAAAGCGTATTCCGATGAGCTACTGACAATATAGAGTCGAAGGTAAGTCAAATTTCATTTTCTGATTTGCCACATGTTTAACCCTCGCAGTCCCGAAACCGGGTCACAACTGACCCAAAGTCGATATTTTTTTGAATAACTTCTATGATAAATTTTTTTATATAATTTCATTCTGTGTACTCTCCAAAAATACTAAACTACATAATATACTGCTGGAAAATATCGAAAAATGTATAATTTTAGATAAACGTTAATAAAGAACACCCTGTATAAAAATCTGCAGAAATGAAACTATGAATATTAGATTTGAAACAAGCAAAAACTTTTACAAAGAGTAATATTTTTTGATAAAATCACTAATAAGCGAGATTAGATTGAAACCGAAATGTCCTTATTTCATCCGAAAACACAAAATAAAAAATGGGTCATCGATGACCCGGTTTTGATAAACTATGATTGTAATTTATTTTGGGACTGTAAAGATTAAGAAAGCCTTTTTCCAAAAATTTTCAGTCTGAAGATGGTCTCCATATTACATTAGAAAAGCCGAAACATGCAACCAACATTTTACTACTGTTCGAAATAGTCCGGTCAATCTAGACTAAAAATGGAGAGAAGTGGTGCATAAAGTCCCAACAAGCTGAAAATCAGTAAACTTGTTCAAAACACAATTATAAATAAAATTTAAAAGTTCCCCGTCATTCCCGTGAGTGGAAAAAATTTTATTTGAGGTTAAAGGTAAAAAAAATGAGTTCTTTGCGATTTTCAGCAAAACGGTAAGTTTTATCATAAAAGTACTTTAGAAAAAAATTGTAGATCATAAAATTATCTATAAAAAATGTATCAATACTTTTTTTCCTACGAGCCACTGTTTCTGAGATATAACGATTCAAAAAGTTGTAAAAGTTGTAATCGTCATAATATGCATGAGTACGCCACGTATACAGGGTGTTGCATGACGTACTGTACAAACTTAAGGGACATTTTTCTGAGGTCAAAATAAGTCGATTTGACCAACTTGCCCTATATACCAAAAGCCCGTTATCCCTTATTTGCTGACATGCTTCAATAATACGCTGCTGCAGTTGAGCTCGAGTATTTATTTGTACTTCGTACACTAAGCTTTTAACATGATCCCACGCCAAATTTGATCAAAATCGAACTAAGCATTTTTGGGTTATTAAAGAAAAAGAAAAAATTTTCTTCAACTTTCAAGCACCCTCACGGGCTTAGAAACCATTTTGATATATAGGGTAAGTTGGTTAAATCGACTTATTTAGACCTCAGAAAAATGCCCCTTAAGTTTGTACAGTACGTCATGCAACACCATATATACATCTCTAGAGTTGTTATACAACTTTTTGAATTGTTATATCTCAGAAACGGTGGCTCGTAGGAAAAAAGTATTCAAACATTTTTTATAGACAATTTTATGATCTACAATTTTTGTCCGAAGTATTTTTACGATAAAACTTACCGTTTTGCTAAAAATCGCAAAAAACTCATTTTTTGGACCTTTAACCTCAAATAAAAATTTTTTCACACACGAGAATGATGTGGAACTTTAAAATTTTATTTATAATTATGTTTTGAACAATTTTACTGATTTTCAGCTTGTTGAGACTTTATGCACCTTCGAATGTCTAAATTGACCGGACTAAAAGATTTGTGATTTAATTGAGTCTGACAAAAAAAGTAGAGCTTTCAAATGACGAAAAGATAAACACTTAATTCCAGTGCTAGTAACTAGTAAATTTGCATATGGTAATAAAGTGTGTAGCGACCGCTTCGTTGAAGAAATTGTCAATTTTAGTTTGCATTACGTTATAATATAATAATCATTACGCAAGTTAATTATATTAGTTTACCCTCTATAGCTTTAATACAATAAATTAATCATGTGCATACCTCCCTCACAGTATAATACTGTTTTTGTTGATAACAAAGCTCGGTTTATTCAACATTTTGTTATTGTTTAGGTAGTGCAATTTGTGATGACGTGTGACCATACCTTTCTGTCGTTTCCATTTGAAAATTTTATTTTCCCAAGTGCTAGCCAAATTACAAACTATTCTAAATGTATTTGTACAATGTAAATATGTAAATGTTTTCAATTAGGTACTATTAGTTTTAGCAGACCGAAAACTTGGCTAAATTAAATAAATATTTATGTTAAAATAAATGTTTTTCTCCGACTCTCTCTGATGTAACCATTCCTTTCTAAATACAGTAATTAATAAAAAAAAATAGCTAATCATAGATACTACAAGTAAGTGCGATGGAAAACTTTTCTAACTATTACTATCGTTTCTAAAAAGCGCGACTTTTGGCCGTTTTCTTCCTGGCCTCATTTTTGCATCCAACCAAAAACGTGTCGGAATTAATTTTTGTTAATTTTTGCCGCAATGGATGTGTTAATTAAATAGGGGGCCACTTTAACAATTTCTTCAAAGTCAGTTTTATCGTTATCACCTTGTCTTTCCCCCAAATCCCTTTTCTGCATCTAATTCGCCTAGACTATTTCAAAAAACATAAATTTTATTTACTGAAAGAAGAGCCTATTCAAAAAGTGTTAAAACTTTATGACAGGGTAAAAGTAAAAGCTTAAACTTAAGTAATAAAATTGTTTGAAATATTTTGAAAATTAGCATAAGAAACTGATGCAAATTAATGGAAATTCTCTTTAATCGTTGAGAACTCAAGTGAATGGAATGAGTGAGTGGAAAACGGCTAAAATATTATTTTAAGAAAAAAAAAATTAGTATCGTGGTAGGTATTTTATAACAGAAAATTTGTTGTGAATAAAAATTCAAATTTGAAAGAAAACCAATCAAAATTTTCTTTAATAAAATTTTTATAAGAACTTTTATTTAGCTTATATCAAAAATATGCATTTATAAAATATAAACTTCAACTACATTCAAGATGAAAAACATGTTTAAAGGAAAAACTTTGTTCTTTGTATAATATTATGTTAAATTTTAAACATTATCATGAAAGGGGTTTTAATTTTATAATAATAAATTTCTTTTTCCGGTAAAACGTTTTTAATAAATTTTGCATTGCTCGAGAAATTACTTTAAATTATGAAAAATTACAAGATAAACTAGGAATTATAAAAAAAGTTAAAGGAACGATGCAATATACTTCTAAGAGTAGATGATTTTTCTTCTAACCTTAGCTTGTGAAATCTTGTACACTTATAAAAACTACCATGCTCGAAAATGATATTAGGCTGAGTAATGATATCCATTTGGAGATAAAGCTGAAGGGTTTTATATCAAACTAATGTCTCAAATTTTTTTGTTTTGTATCGATTTACATCACTTTTGCGTTAAATTCTAATTTGTATTTAAAGCAATTTTTATATTGTCTAGAAGTGGAAACTGCTCCAATTCGAATTTTTTTGTCTAGTCAAGCGAAGATAAAAACTCGTAACCTACACTAAAGGTATTTATTACTCTGCATAACGACTTTTATAGTTCCTGCAACGCGGCCTGAAATGTAACTCTGGAATCTCAGACTTTCCACTTCCTCTGTTATTGTCTGCCTCTAGAATCTCCATATAAAAGCCAGAAATAGTCTTTGCAACACTGCTAGCTTTACGATATTACACAAAGCCGATTTCCCATTACAAACTTAACGAGGTAGAAAAAATCCTTTTAAACACTGACCCAATATTTAGCATTAAAAATAAAATTTAAATACTTTATCGTAAGCTAATCGATTTGGTTATATTACAACAGTTCAAAAGTTCATAATTAGTGCTTTTGTTACATAATTATAAAGTTCACAAGTTCTAAACTGCAAAACTTGTAACGTTTCATTATTAACTCGGTATAATGCGATTAAAACCAAAAATTAAAACCCACAATAACCCTAATTAACGTTTTTTTAAAAAACTTTTATAATAATTTCGACTTTTTTAAATTAAAAAGATATTTACAGGTTTAGAGAAGTAAGTATTAAACTCCCCTCCGACCGCCGAACTTTCAAAAAACTTTTAATTTTTTCGTGATACTTTTAGTAGGTACAGGGTGGTTAAGTTCTAGTGTCGCAGTAATACAACATCCTCTATAATAATATAAAAGTCGCAGATGTGTGGAAAAGTAGAAGAGGATTTCCTTTTTTGTGATCTCCCACCTAAATTGTAGTGGCCCGAGCAACTCGCTCAGGTTTGGCGGCTACCGCAATGTTCACAAAAACGCAGGAAAGTGGCACGTGTAAAGCCTGCTACCTACTATTTAAGATTTTTCGATTTTTTTTCCTACTGAAACGCAAATCCTGCCTTGTACAATAATGAAAAGAAAATACATAGGTGCTTCGTTTAAAAAGTCAAAATTGAACACTTTTTTATAAAAACCAGTAAGTCGTGAAAACGTTTGATTTTAGCTAGGTTGGTATCCTCACTCGTATTATAGATAAAGTGGCAGTAGGAAACTTTTTTATTTGATTTTAACTGTCTCTGGCACTACCAGTTATATAGGCCGGGACTGAAAACGAGCCACCCTGTAGGTATATAATTTTCACCACCAGTAGTTTGATTTGAGTCACGACTCAATAAATATATAACACTCAGGTATAAGTTTTACAGAGGGGTGCATGCGAAAGACAGGTTGTTCGCATGACAGGGACAACCAATGGAACCTTAGTTCGGCTGTTTATGGTTTTCAAAACCCTAAAAAAAAACTGGCAATCTATTTTACCTTTTACTACGCTAAGAACAGACCATACGGCATTTGGTGTCTATTTGTCAAACTCAAAAGATTGTATCTAGCTCTCAAGTCGACCTCACGTCAACGAAGCTGGTTAAGTTCCATTTCCACCTTATATAGGAATCTCAGTAAGCGATTCTGGACCTTCTCAATTTGGGCCATATGATTAACAAAGGTAGAATTCCAAATTACCGCACAATGTTTAGACGAATTATTGAGTTGGATAAACACTTCACCGACTGAGGGCAGGCAAAATGCTTGAAATTCATTACAATTAAAGCCGTCAATTTCCGAGCACATGAAAGGAGGTCCGTGATATGAAAGGGAAACGAGAATCTACAATCATATTTTAACCCCAAATCTTTTATGCATTCGGGTATTTGCAATGATACACAACACATGGAATAATCAAAACCAAGCCAAAACTAACTATAGAGCACTTTTTAATATTGAATTCTAAACGATTTTTCCTACTCCACCAACAAATGCTATGAATTGGCTCTCAAGACAATTGCGCTCAGTTGTTACTTTCTTGAACACCTTCACGTCTTCTGCAAACAGTAAGCAGTCGGAATATTTCAAGCAATCCTCAATGCCGTTATCAAACACTAAGAAAACCAACTAACCCAAATTGCTCCCCTGTGGTACACCCTGTGGCATTATTATAGGGGATAGAGAGTTGGTTAAATGGTCAAAAACGGTTCTCGAGTTATGCCTACTCCAAATTTTAGAGCCAAAAATTAAAAAGGCCATTTTTGAATTTTAGAAACGTTATGGAGAGGGTAAATTTTGTTTTTTGATCTTGTGTAGGCATAACTCAAGGATCGTTTTTGCCCATTTAACCAACTCTCTATCTACGCCAATAAGCGTTGTACTTAACACGAAATTTGATACATCATTACTCGAACCTACTTCCATGCATCAGGATAGATCGAAGTAGACAGAATCAAATTTAAAAAAGTAGGTAGTAGTTTGTAGCTTATTAAAAATCTAAATCTTAACTCTCGACATTAAACTATCAATAAATGGTAGGCACCTACTCTTTCTTGTTATATTATTTCTAACTAGAAAAAACTCTTGTTCCTAGATTAAAGATTAAAATCAAGAATTATGGTTTACTATAAGGTAACAACAACAATTACATTCGCTTGTTTTACTAACTTTTGTTATAATAACCAACACGTTTAAACTTTATAGCTAATCTTGAAAGGCTGATTAATACTTGTTACGCCGTAGCTAAACTAAGTTCATTTTACACACAATGAGTTTAGAGTTTTTGGTATTAAAATACTAATAAACAAGATTATAAAAAACTGTAGCGAGGCTTCATCAAATAAACAAATTATTTTTAAACAAAAAATAAAAAATAGACACATATAAGTACTTATAATTATTCAAATAAATACAACATAGATGTAAAACATTAAAAAAGTTAAATACCCTTCAAAATAAAGGGTGGCAAAATCTCACTATGTTGTATGGGTAACTTTGGTATTATAAGAGATACAGGTTGGTTAAATTAGCAAGTTGGGTAGAATTACATGAAGATTCGAGATAAAGTTTTTGGGGCACCCTATGTGAAAAAATAAACACATATCGCGCTATGATGATAACTTTTAGCGTTGTAAACGCTGAGTATCAATGAATCAAAAATAACCAAATGGAACATAAATTAATATGTATGCCTCCTGGAAACCTCTATAACTTACCCTAAAGTTTTTTGTGCCCCTCAAATAGGAAAGTATTTTTGTTTCCTACTTATGAATATCGAAATCCTCTAAACTTTAATAATAATAGTTTAAGGGTTGATTAGGGTTTGACAATGCGTATGGAAAACTTTAATCGTGTGTTTCCAGCATTTTTAGCCCCTTGATTCTATACGTTCTATCTCCGATTAATTAATTATAATATACAGGCTGTCTCGCTGGGAAATTTGCCATTGCATACTAATAAAAATTAGTAATATACTAATTAAAATTTAAAAGAGTCATCAAGTCAAGTAGTCAGTATATTACACGTCTAAACGTCATCACAACGCCCGAGGACTTGAATTTAAAATTCATCGTTTGTTACAGTAATTACAAAATACTACTACTATAAATCGTATTTATTTATGCCCTAAGCTAAAATCTCTTATCGTGTTCTATTCAAGTTGAGTTAAAAACTTCTCCTAGTAAAATAATTACACATTTAAAAGGTTTAATCTTTCTACAGTTTCAAAAGATCCAAAATAAATAGAAAAACCAAATGTAGAACAAGGAGGTCTAAAGCAAAGGGAATTTATTTTTAATCAAAAGGAAATTTCTCTCATTGGAAAAGCCTACTTAAATTCCAAAGGCCAAATCGTATAATTTAGCTCAATAACATGGAAGAGTGGTCGGACAATTTTAGCAGATGATTAACCGGTAATGATCTCCAAGTTTATGTGTTTGTGACACCAAATTAATTAGTTCGATACTTCGATAAGTGTAACCAATTCACATTAAATCTTGTAAATTTAATTTTCGTTGTTATTAAAAGTATTGCTTCAATGTTTTAGCCTAAAATAATACTGACCTACAATCTGTTTTACTTATAATGTAGAAGTTCGAACTAATTAAAGTTATTTATATTATGTAATTAAATTTTGACGTAACACTTAATTAACAAAGTTTATATTAGCGCAAGTAATGACAATTAAATTTTTGTTTGTCAAATTGCTAATAGTTTACTAACAATTTAAGTTTTGGTGTTATTTAGGTATAGTAGTTCGATAGAACAATTAAACAGAAGTTAAATATTAAAAACCTCCACTTTATAACAATTTTTGTTTTTAAAAGAAAAGAAAAGTTTTGCTAAAGTATAATTTGACTTTATCGGCGTCGGTATTTTGCAGTTTCAGTGATAATGTTTCAGTAGGAAATAGTCGAGGAACTTTTTTCTAAGACTATAATTTAAGGTGACGTTAGTCTTAACGAAAAGGCGATAGAGTTTGATATTTAGTTTCTCAAAAGAAAACCTCAGGCTATGCAGTGTCGCACAATTGAGGCAAGAAAGCAGAATACGGACAAAAATATAAATACCTACGAGGATGTATTGATAACTAGTTAGCCTAGACCAGTTCCATGCCAAAGAAAAATATTGCGTTATCATAGCAACGAACAATAACTTATTAGAAGAAAGTAAACCAGAGTTAAGCAATAAATTAAAAGAAAAAAGATGTCCACCGAAATTGTGAAAATCGAAAAATTGGAGTATCGAGCCATCATCAAGTACCTGTATTTAAAAGAGTTAATAGGTAAGCAGATTTACGAATATATGGTTAATACCCTTGGTGATCAATGTCCTTCGTATGCGACCGTGAAAAATTGGACTGAAAGCTTCAAAAGAGGTAAATTTTCAATTGAAGATGATGACCGATAGAAAAGTTCTTGCTTCAGTTTTTTGGGATGGCCATGGAGTAGTCATGATTGATTTTTTGGATAAGGGTAGAACAATAACTGGAGATTACTATTCAACATTACTGATTACTCTACGGGAAAAAATTAAAGAGAAAAGACGCGGAAAGCTATCCAAAGGTGTTTTGTTTTTGCAGGACAACGCCCCTGCACACAAATCTCATGTTGCCATGCAAAAAATTCGTGATTTAGGGTTTGAATTACTATAACACCCCCCTTATTCTCCAGATTTGACTCCGTCCGACTATCTTCTCTTTCCTCAACTGAAAAAAAAAGTTTAAAAGGTCGTAAATTTTCTTCCAACGAGGAGGTAACAAAAGCTGTGGAGGTCTGGTTTAGAAAAATTTTTTTGAAAGGTCTAGAGACGTTGCAGGTTTGCTGTAATAAATGTATTCAATTAAGAGGAGAATATGTTGAGTAATAAAATATTTTGACATTGAAATTTTGTTTGGTTCGATAGTAGGCTAAGAATTTTTCAATATAGCCTTGTATGTGGTACAAAATTTGGCCTGATCAGTGAAAAGTAATCTGTATCGAAACTGTTAATAAGTTCATAGAAGGAAATCAAAACGGGGGAACCGGTGCCGAACCATCTAATCGAGCCATAAACTTTGGCTAACGTTGTTAAGCCCTTGGCTCGCTTTGTTTATAAAAGCAATAAAAAAATTGAAACCGATGATACGTTTAAAAAATCCACATCTTTTCTGCGGTGACAAATTAAGCGCGACCCGTTTTATTTGACTGAAAAGTGTCTCATAAAAAGGCCTCGTTTGTAATCTCCCAGGTACTGATTCAGTAACAATAGAATTCGTCACATTGTCAAAAAATTACGTACAGGAAAGTGAAACTTGGCAGTCTCGTAAATTAGTTAAAGTATCAGTAGCAGCTTTATGAACATCCGATAAAAATAAATTCACGTTGCTAATTTATTGTAGTTTTTTCAAAGTAAAACTTCCTTAGTAGTTTATAAAGAATTTTCTATTTCAAAAAGCTTTACGATTTGTTAAATTAATAGAGCATCTCGGCATCTTAAAGGTGACATTGGTTGAGAGCAAGATATTTATTCTTCACTACTTCTGAAACGTACAACAAAGAATATTGTATTTCTGTACCATGATATCTATGAAATAAACATCTTTCTGAGACAAGAATTTGTCAATAAAATACATTTATCTGTTTTCACATTAGACTGGACTTGTAATGAAGTCCGGAGAACGATTAGGGGGACTTGGGGCACATTGATACACGGGGTGCTTTGATACTTTAATTATTGCAAGATAACAAAAATAGCCACGCGGTTTTAGAATAGCTATGTAAGTATGTTATCTCCAAAACTAAAAAATACGTAACAAAATTTTTGTATCTTGTCAACAGCCACTCACTGCAACGTTCGATTACGAACGAAAGTATTAGATGCAACTTATTTCCAATGAATATTAAAAGCATTGTGTTAATATAAGTGTATTTGTGTAACGTCTGTTTAATAGTAATTGTTTAAGTAAGATTGAATAACTGCTGTATTATCCTGATAATTTGTCTTATACAAGAGCCTGTAATCCATTAGTAATGTGACTGTCAAGTTTGTGCCAAATGCTAAACTAACTTACATAAAACCGCATTTAAATAGATACATTTTAGTCAACTTGATAAATCAAATTTGAATATACAAACCCGCAAAGTAACAACAAATTACAAACAACCCTTGTAGTTTAATACAAAAACAATTGCAGAATAAGTTAGGAAGTTTAATAAACGTCGATATTCTTTAAAAAACACAATATTAAAATTTCCCCTTCAATATTAAGACTGGCATTTAATTGAAAACTTTATTTCTGTCAAATTAATTTGAAATATTTAAATATTCTCACTTTTCTATCTCTCTTAAAAAGATTTCAAACACTTCCGAAAGTTTAATTTTTGCAACTCGAATAAACTGAGATTGAATTTAAAAGAGGAGCGACTTATGTGAAAGTAGCAAGTAGCGTTTTGATTTTTAAAATCTGTAATATACAATCTTTAATTTAAAAAAAGACTCGCAAATTATTTCATAATTCAAATTTTACTTTTGTAATATGCGAATAAAATAAACAAAAATGTTGCGCTTTCTTTCCATCTGAAATAATTTTTATTTCTTTGGAAATGAACTTTTTTACTTTAGTCACACAAAATACGTATTTTTAGATGCCTTTTAGTTTTAAAGAAGTTAACTTGCGATTTTACGTATACCACGTAACACTACCTACTACGTGGTTCAATATCTTACCGCAGGCAATTTTTATAGATATCGTTTCCTGTATTTTCTATCTTTTTAATGTGTCTCTCATACGTGCCAAAGTATCATAAAATTAGACACGTGGTCCTTACATTTTTGTTGGCTGTTATAAAGTCACAAATTTAATGTGAAATATCAACTATCAGATTTTTGATCTATAGGTATACATAAAGATCTTTAAGGGGGTGCGAACTGAAAAAGAAGTTTTAAAAAATGTTCGAAAATATCTAAAAGCACAAACGGCACATCTTTAGCAAAAGGGGCCTTTAGAAAATTACTCTCTCGCCTACTTTTGTCAGTCCACACAAAACAATAGTGCTTGCGTGTGTACTGTCTCGTGGTGATTTCAGCACTGGATAATTAGGTTTTTACTTTCAATGCTCTCGCTAAACCTTGGGAATACAAAACCATGCTTAATATATCCAATTTTGTAGCCAATTCCAAACCGTAGTTATCGAGATAATTACGAAAAATTGAAACAAGTGACATGTCGTCGGTTACAGTCGCTAAAGCTCACTTCTGATTCATAAGGACTTTTAAGATATTCATCACTAGACACATAAACTGAGTCCCAAAGTTCACGCAAGAAGTAATTTTGATAGAAAACACAGATTTATAATTAAAAGTTGTAAATTTTCTATTGATTCATAAAGTATACAGCGTGGGGTTATGCATGGAATAACATATCAGGGATATATATGGATATATGGCCTCCCCGGCTTGGCTGGCGCATACCTCTAAATTTACCATGACCGTATAAATGTGGCTATAAAGTACGTTGATACGGCGCCCAATTTCCTCCTTCAAGGCGTGGGTGGTCGTGGGCTTGTTGTCATAAACCATAACCTTAAAAAAAAAATCCAACAGCGTTAATTCGCATGATCTGGGCGACTGGGTGATTATGAAGTGATTCACGCGGTAATTAAATTGTTTCTCGGACTGTAATGGCATGTGACACCGTCTTGTGTGCAGATGCTGATTTTTAGAATAAGATCATCTTCAGCGATGAAACTAATTTTCATCTTGATGTCGTGGAGTTTAGAAAATCCACGAGTGATTGTTCAGAAATAAAGCAAAGTTACTGCTTGATGCGGATTTTGGATTGGCGACATCATCATATCTTCAAGCATCTGGCCATTCTTCTTCGAAAATGCGGTTGATGAGGCAATAACAGTTAATGATGTTTGCTATCGAGATATGCCACATACCATACAGCCCGCGAAACAATTCAGTTACTTCATGAATCATTTCCTTATAGTGGAATTTTGCGTTTTGGTAATCAGAATCGGCCGCCCAGATCATGCGATCTACCGCCGTTAGACTTTTTTCTTTGGGTATTTTTAAAGTCTAACGACCGCGTTTATATTGGTGAGCGATGAGCGTTGAGAGTTACAGCGGTGTCATGTGTATATTGAGAAAAGTACTAAGCTGTTAGTAGTAAGTATGTCGCTGTCCAGTATGTATGTTTTTGGAAAATTCAATGCTATGTTGAAAGCTTCTATTAAATAGAAAAAAGAAAAGAAATGGGATTCACCATCTAAACAAAAGTAGATTGATAAATGGTGAATTTTATCAATTGTATTACGAGTTGCGCAAAGATTCATCGCGATTTTTTGAATTCTTAAGAATGTCAGTTTTGGAAATTAAGATTCCACAAAAAACTTCTCTCTTGAATACATTTTTTAACCTATGTCTGACCAAAGATTGTTACATATAAACTGAAACTATTAAGAAATGCGTCGTTTTGCATATTTTATATTAACAAATCAAGTCATTTCAAGCGGCGACGCCATCGCTTAGCGTTACCGCTCAACTTTCATTGCAATTGCGTTACAATATACACACGTTTTCAGATTTTAAACGCTCATCGCTTACAACTCATCGCTCGCCAATATAAACGCGGCCTAAGGTTTATGCGAACAAACCCACGACTACCCACGCTCTGTAGAAAATCAACTAAATTCAGCCACATTTATGAAAAACGAGCATGGCAAGCTTCAACAAAAGAGTACGTAGGTGCCAGCAAAGCCATATAGGTCATTTCTTGCGTGAATTGTGGGGCACCCTTTACAAAAATGAGTATGCAAAGTTTCTAAATTATTTGATTTTTTTGAAGATGAAGCCCATTTTTAGTTTCCGTTGACTTTGATTTTCGAAAAAAAAGCTTCTAAAATAAATCCGAAGAAAAAACTTTCCTGTCTGATTCGACATCTCTTGAAGTAACTCTTCTTGTTGATTATGGGTGGCCCCTTGAAAGGCCGTGATCAAAAATTGGCGAATTGCCTTACGTTGCACGAATATGAACCAACTGGGCCCTTTTTGCTTAGCAGCACCTAGGTACTTCCTTAATTATTAGATTTACAAGTTACTCCACGTTCAATATTTCGTACTATACCCAACAAATTGTCCCACTTTATACTAAACCTGAATCAATCAAATTAGTCGATATTTAAATGTAAAGATAAATTAGGCTTAATTCTTTAGTCTGTTTTTCAAGAAAAAATATAGCTGGAAACGTTAAAATTTCCCTCTAAATTTATAAGGATTTAAAATAAAAATTCCTATCTCAAAAAATATTGAGAAAGACGCTGTCTTAACTTATAATCTTAAATAAAATGTTCGCTTAGAATTTTCGTTTATACTGTGGTCGTTCGTACGTACAGCAGCGAGCTGTAATTTGATTTTTATGATTACAAGTTGTCAAAGTAGGTGAAATTCATAAGATAATTCCAATATCAAATAATGAAAACTTTATGGCTTATAATAAAAGTTAGTGGATATTGAAAGAAATTACTGTCTTTCTAAAGTTTAATAAAATTCTGAATATATTTGGAGCTTTTTGGCCTGAAATTAATTTTAGGTAAATTCTCCAATTAATAAAATAATAAAAAGTTTAAATTGGAAAACAATTAAAATTCGCGGAAAAGGGAAAAAATAATTTTAATTAAATTAAACTGAACAAGTGCTTTCTCTGCATAATCGATGAAAATTAACCGTTTTTTACTGAAAAATGTCAATTTTGTTATTAATTAATTTTCTTTTGGCTTGCTTGTGTCGTTTATAACAAGAGTGAAGCAAAAGTACACACTGAAACTAATCGAAAATGAGACTAAGATCAGAGACCCACCTATGCATTCTTTGTATTTGTTAATAAAAGAATTTGGCACACTGGTTCCAAAAAAGCGAAAATATACGGGGTGCTCTAACTAAAATAAATTGGTATCGACCCGAACGACCGGACGGTTTCTTTCACACGTATACTTGTAACGATGTGAATTTCTTTTACAGCTCAGAGTGATAAGAATCCCAAGATTCTAGCTCTGAGCTTGTCCCAAATCCGCATCCGTTTTGGTTGTCAACTCCCTACCCCTAAACCACGACCCAATATTTCTCCCTTATTCATTTTCCCTGTTGTTAATTATTAACAAAAATTAACAATTGTTAAATTAGACCGACACCTGAACATTATCTAGTGTCTATTCAATGAATACGCGCGACGTCAAGCATTTTAACGTCCGATCTTAACATATAAAATTTAACGATTTCAAAACTTTAAACTAGCTTTGTCTAAAAATTAAATTCTCCATTTTCCCCCCATTTCTTTCGCTCCCCTAATCTTCTGTTTACGTCCCCTGATGGTCCATAATTAATTTTATTAATTACTGGCTCTGAATATAATTTGTCTTTCTTTTGCATCCCCAAATTTTCCCCGATTACGACGAGACAAACACCATTCAAATGCCCTTTTAACAGCGCATTTTTCCTGTTATCATTTTTTCCCCAAATGCCATTAGTTGAATTTTTAGAAGTATAATTAGCTAGTGGATGATAGCCCGTCCGCCACTATTATCCCCATTCTCCCAATCCCAGCTAGCGCTGTGATTGGCTGTTTCCCAAGAAGGGGAAAAGTTAATAAATAACCGTGCGACCAAAAGGTCTGGGCAGTCCCTGGAAGTCTTGGGCAGTCTTGGCGTTTTGACAGTCGTCTCCGTGTAGTCCCTGTGCAGAGTCCTATAGTAGTTCGTGTAAAGTCTCGTCTTATCCGTGGTCCCAAGTGTCGCAACCAAATACATCCCTCCCGAGTGGTTAGAATTTTGTAGTGGTTCGCAAGAGCCGCTGTGGAATTTTCCCTAGGTGACGTTTTCCCTCCCGTGTGGCTACTGTGCTGTGGTGATCCGCAAGGGCCGTTGTAGTGCCTTATAGCCGCCGTCTTCGTCACTCTTCCCCTGTTCCCTAACTGTGATGTTTTAGTTTAGCGTGTATGCGCATGCATTCATCCTCAGTCAAGGATAGCTGGTTCTAAATAAACGTTGTGTTCGTGTTTATTTGTTCGTCATTTATTTAAATCCACAAATTAATACATAACAATTGGCGACGAGGATAATGGCGACGGGAACGGCAGGAAATTCAGTAGCTAGTGGGAGTGTTACGTATGGAGTCTTACGGGAGTTTAATGCAGATGAAATCTCGTGGGAGATATACCAAAGGAAAATGGAACAATATTTCGCGGCAAATAAAATTGGAGAAGAAGATACAAAAAAAGCGCTTTTTTTGAACGCATTAAGCGAGCCGGCGTTCTTACTGTTGGCAGATTTGTTAGTTCCTGATAAGCCGGAAGATAAGTCGTATACGCAGTTGAAGAGCGCATTAGATGCGCATTTTAAGCTCCAACTGCCTATCTTCATTGAACGAAGTAAATTCTACGGCGCAGGAAAGGACGCAGGTGAAACGTGCGCAGATTGGGCGGTAAGGGTAAAGAAGTTGGCGACACATTGTAGATTCGAAACGGTGTTACCTATAATGCTTCGAGATAAATTTGTTATGGGGTTAAACGACGGTAAAATCAAAAACAAATTATTCATGGAAGACGCAACGAAATTGACATTTGAGGACGCAGTATTGATGGGGAAGACGTTGGAAGTAGCAGAGGCTTCTACTTCGCTCATTTCAAACAACAATAATTATGGCATCTCATCGGTGAAGCAAGAGCCTGCAGCACCGCTACACAGGGTAGCGATACAACAGACGCGTAAGGTCATGTGTAATGTGTGTGGGTATAATAACCACCTTTCGAAAAATTGTAAGTACAAAAACTACAATTGTAATTTGTGTGGAGAGAAAGGTCATTTACAAAATCTTTGTAATAAACGTAACGATAAGAATTTTGTATTTAAAAATAATAATTATTTAGATACGATGTTTAATTTAGGTACGTTGAATTCGATTTGTGACGACCCTCGTAAAGACCCACCGTTGAGGGCCGATATTTGTGTTCACGGCGTATGGATGCAGTGGGAAATAGATTCGGGATCTGCTGTATCCGCTTTATCTAAAGATTTGTATTCAATTGTTTTTAAAAGTTTTCCACTGCAGCCTAGTAATTTAAAATTAAAATGTTATAATGGAAATGTTGTATATCCAATTGGTAAAATGTTAGTCGATGTGACTTACCAAAAGGTTACTCATAAAATTTGTATCCATGTTATCGATAATGGTGGTCCACCCATCCTAGGGAGAGATTGGTTATGTAAATTTAAGTTGGGTTTTAAACCAATTAACCATTTAAACCGCGTGTGTGTCGATAAAGACAACGTCCATAAACAGATTAATTTGTGGTATAATAAGTTTGGAGAAGTTTTTTCAGACACTCTTGGAACGTTTACTAAAGGCACTATTACATTGGAAGTGAAACAAGGTGTTCGACCAAAGTTTTTTAAACCACGTCCGATACCATTTGCACTTCGTGATAAAGTCGAAAGGGAGATAAATCGATTGGTGGAAGAAGGTGTATTGGAACATGTCGAATTTAGCGATTGGGGTACCCCTATTGTTCCCGTGTTGAAATCGGATGGCCACAGCGTTCGATTATGTGGAGATTACAAAATTACCGTTAATCCCGAATTGGTTAAGTTTCAGTATCCTTTGCCTCGTATTGAGGAATTATTCAATAAATTACGAGGAGGTGTTTATTTCACCAAAATCGATTTGACTAGCGCGTATCAGCAAGTCGTATTGGATGCAAATTCGAAGCTGCTCACTACCATTAGCACGCACCTGGGCCTCTTTGCGTATACCAGGTTACCTTTTGGGATATCGTCAGCACCGGCTATTTTTCAATCGATCATGGAACGAATTTTAGCAGGTATAAATGGTGTAGCTTGTTTTTTAGACGATATTTTGATAACGGGAGCCAGTGAAGAAGAGCATTTCGAACGCGTAGAAAAAGTTTTGAATTGTTTGAGGTCGAGCGGACTTACCGTAAGAAAAGATAAATGTAGTTTTTTTCAAAAATCGGTTACTTATCTGGGTTTTGTAATCGACAGTAATGGTTTACACACGAGTTCTGAAAAATTGGGAACAATTAAAAATACTCCTAAACCTACAGATAAAACAACGTTAAAGTCTGTTTTAGGATCGTTGAATTATTATAGAAGTTTTGTACCCAGTTTTGCAACAATTTGTCATCCATTGTACGAATTATTGAAATCGGAAGAATGGAATTGGAATAACGATTGTGATACGGCTTTTGGAAAAATAAAAGAGTTGTTGATGTCGTCACAATTCTTAGCACATTATGATCCCGAAGTTTCGATTAAGTTAACGGTAGATGCTTCAAATTATGGATTGGGAGCTGTTTTATCCCATGTTTATGAAAACGGTAGTGAAAGACCCATAGCTTATGCTTCGCGAATTTTAAGTAAAAGTGAGAAGAATTATTCACAAATTGATAAGGAAGCATTGGCTATTATATTTGGGGTAAAAAAGTTTCATCAATATGTATATGGTCGTAAATTTACCTTGATGTCGGATCATAAACCGTTAATAAATATTTTTGGCCCTAAAAAGGGAATTCCGATTATGGCAGCCAATAGGCTCCAACGTTATGCAGTTTATTTATCAGCGTACGAGTACGATATTAAATATATATCGTCTGAGGCAAATAGTGCGGATTTTTTATCGCGATTGCCGTGGCAAGTGGAGGAGTTGGAAGAAGATTTGAAAGATGGTTATTTAAATTATTTTAAGGAAATTACTTCTGAAGAATTTAATAGTGAAATCATAATGAGAGAGACAATGGAAGATGAGGTTTTAAAAGTAATTGTGACGTATGTTAAAGAAGGATGGCCACTCGTATGCGAAGATAAGCAAATATTGCCGTATTTTTATAGAAAAGATGAATTAACGCTGGAAGAAGGCATTCTAATGTGGGGCCATCGCGTGGTCATTCCAAATACATGCATTAAAATGGCCGAGAAGTTTCTACACGCGACTCATTCCGGCATCGTCAAGATGAAAAGTTTAGCAAGATCGTACGTATGGTGGCCGACGTGTGACCAAGACGTAGAGGCGTTATGTAAGAATTGCGTAATTTGTCTTAAATATAGAAAAAATCCAAATAAAACACCGTTATCGCCTTGGACATTCCCAAAGAAACCGTGGAGCCGGATTCATCTAGATTTTTGCGGTCCAATAGTGGGAAGGATGTTGTTGGTGATAGTAGATGCATATTCGAAGTGGATAGAAGTTTTTCCGATGAAGACAATTACTTCGGAGCTAACTATCGAAAAATTAAGAGAGGTTTTTGCCCGTTTTGGCTTGCCCGAAACAGTAGTCTCGGACAATGCTCCACAGCTGACTTCGAAGAAGATGTCAGATTTTTTTGTTTTAAATGGTATTCGACATGTTACATCGTCACCGTATTTTCCGCAATCAAATGGGGCGGCTGAAAACGCTGTTAAAACGACGAAAAATTGTTTAAATAAGTGTATCGAAGAGGAAGGAGGAAGAGGTGTCGATTTAAATCGAATTGTTAGTCGATTTTTGTTAATGTACCGTAATACGATACATAGTACGACGGGTGAAACACCGGCTAAACTTTTAATGGGGCGCTCTTTAAAGATGAAGATAGATTTAATTAAACCAACTACAGCGAAAGAAGAGAAAGTAAAATCGAAAAATAATGTTTTAAAAAGAGTTAGTGAACAACAAAATAAGCAAATTATAAGTCATGGTGGGAAAAGGATTGTTAATTTTAAAGTGGACGAGAATGTCATGGTGCGCGATTACAGGCGTGGTAAAATAAGGTGGACTCCGGGTAGAATTGTAAAGAAATTAGGCAAAAAGAATGTTTTAGTTAAAACTGATAATGACCATCTATGGAAACGTCACGTTGATCAAGTAATTTTAAAGTCGAGCGTTTTAGATACCGAAATTGTCAATATTTGTGGAGATCAACTTGAAGTTTGCAAAGATGATTCAAATGAACAATTAGATTTGAATATTGGAAGTAATGTTAATAATGATGTTAATGATGTTGTAGTGATTAATGACACTATTGATGAGAGTAATTTAGTTATTGATAGTAATAGCGATGGAGAGAACTCAGTCACTGAAATTGGTTCTGTGGCTGAGTCTTCGCCTTCTTCATATGATGATTTCTTGTATTTTTTGTGTTAATTGGTAAGGGAGGTATGTGATGTTTTAGTTTAGCGTGTATGCGCATGCATTCATCCTCAGTCAAGGATAGCTGGTTCTAAATAAACGTTGTGTTCGTGTTTATTTGTTCGTCATTTATTTAAATCCACAAATTAATACATAACACTAACCCTGCTATTGTAAATATTGTTTATTTGTATATATCTTTTGTTACTTGGAATTATTACATTTGATTTATTATTTGGGTTTACAATAAAACATTTTTCATTTGTGGTATGTGTGACTTTTATTCCGACGTTGAACCTACCCCCTTCACCGACTGAGCGACGCTAAAGGGAGTTTTGTAAGCTACAGATTTTCCCGCTTACATACTTTTTAAACCTTTTTAAACGCGTATAGCTGGACAGGTCATAGAAAAAAGCGCATTTAGTTTCTTTGTTAACTGAGGTGAAGAATGGGGAGCAACGTATAATTTTATTATGGTTTTTGCGTCTCAAAATCTGTCACCGATACAGGAACAAACTTGTGAAAATGCGAAAGCTCCTATTTGAATTTCTAATATTTCGCGAACGGTTAACCGATATCGGGCCGTTCTAACCGGCATGTGTGAAACTAGGCTTAGTGTGCAGAGTTGGTGTGGTTTGTAAATGTATATTTTTAGTCATAAAAATGAGGCAGCGGAAAATGAGTGAGCCTCAATTGCACCCAGGGTAATAAAATAATGTAATAAACGGTTAAAAAAACTGAATGGCACATTATAATTAATTTGTAGCTGTGTGAATACGTAATTTATAAAAAGGATCGTTACTTTATTTTAAATTGATTGTTACTAAAAATTTATTTGATGTAAATATATTTGATAAAGCGCATCAAAATCTGCAAAAACAACAAAAACTCAACATAATAAAATTTTATGCAATACAAATCTTTGGGAAAAATATAAAATGCTTTATACTTTATGTTTTAGAGCATAAGATGAAAAACGATTTTCATCCAAATGAATAAATCATTCAACTTAGATGGTAAAATGACGTTTTTCTTCACTTCTATATAAGAATTTCAAACCAAATAAATTCATACAAGCCAATATCCGGAAGCTCAATAAGCCCAGGGGTGACGGTCTCTCAGAACAAACAACGACGCTTCTATCCAGCCTCGGAGCTTACGGGTCGCGACCGATAGATTTATGGTCCTGTAGGACTCAATACAACCCAAGTCCCTTGCATGTTGATGTTTGCGCACCCTTCACACGGATATATGTATACACATCGACTTCATACCAGGGCTTTATATGTTTAGAATCTAATTTCCGGGTACACGGTTTAACTTTATTGTTCGTAGATTTTCAAGAGACATACGTTGTTGTAGGTCAACTATTAAATTTTACAACTTAAGATTTTGCATTAATTTGTGCAATCTCAATAAAATTACCTAAATAATTTAGTAACGATCGTTATAGTTTAATATCTTAATTTAAAACCATAAAGTTGGATTAGATTGACTTACATCGATTGATTCATTAGTGCGGGGCTATTAGAAGACGGTGACTCAGTTACAAGTTCGAGTTACGTGCAAACTTCCATCATAAATTCGAAATTTAGTTAATTGTGGTCTTCATCACCAACACATTTGCTTAATTATTAATTATACTGTTTTCAAACTTAAAGGGCTAACCTCAGTGTTGATCTTAATTTATTTTATCTATTTATCCTTCATAACTTATAGATACATTTGTTTGAATATAAAATCAAACTTGGGGCGTATGTGCGTAAGTTTAATTTAATAATTTACGAAGCTAAGACTTATTGGTTAACCTAAGGGAAATCCTTTGTAAATTCATCGAGTTTATTCTTGGAAATTCTCGTTAAGAAATTTATCAACGTAATTCGTCCAATTTCGTTGCTAATTATTAGATAAGAAAAATGGGGCTCTTTTTGCTAAAGAAGTTAATTTAAATAAATTTGAAAGTTTACTATATTACAAGGTTATAATATTTATACAACACATAAAAAAGAAATATTTCAGATCAACTTTTTAGAAAGCAAAGTAAATGTCCAAAAATGTACCTTAGTTTCATTTTTACGACAAGGAAAGGTTATAAACATCGATATATTTCAACAAGCACAAGCGGAAGTTTTGACGACGATATTTGTGGTATTTTTAGTGACAACTTGAAAAACGCAAAAAAACTGCTTTTGAAATAAAATAAAATTACACAAAATTGTCAATCTAATTACAATGTAAAATGAGTGCGTACCCGAAACTTTTAGCGGATGGAATGAAGTGAGAAAGTTTTAAAAAAACATGGGCTTTATAGAGAGGTGATCTTTTATAAGAGATTTCACGATAACCTTTGGTATGAATGAGAACAGCCTCGTAGGTTTGTGGATGGTGTTCCCAAACACCTGGTATATAAAATCACCAGTAGTAATGTCAATCAATTAAGATAACTTTTTGTACTTTTTTCAATATCTATTAGTATTTGAGTAATAATGTCTTTATTATGCGAAAACAGAAAAATAATATAAATGATTATTAGAGATAGTAGAGCAAAGTTTAGCTCTTCAGATTTTGTAAATTCCGAAGTATGTTCTACCACTTAACCCTACTCGACTTATACTAAAATTCCGTAAAAAACAATATGTAGTTTCATAAGTTCAATGGCCACAAAAAACAAAGTGCAACAATGCCACGCTAAAACGTCAGACCCTGAAACAGCATTCCAAAGAATTAATTGTTATGTAAATAGGTACATGTTAATTTATTTCAGATTTTAGCAATACAATAAAAGATGAACGTTTAAAAAATTCAGTGTGATGAAACGGTTAACGGTGGCGTTAACAACCCCTTAATCTTAGGTTCAGATTATGTCCCAATTATTGTCTAAAAGTGATTCGTCTGTTTGTACAAGTAAACAAGACATTTGTTCATGAGTACCCCATGAGCAGTGCAGTGGCAGAGTTTAAGAAGAGTCTTGCTTTCATATTAAGCCAAAATAGCTCTGTTAGCTTGTGGGTAATTCGGATATATTTGAGCAAGCCAAATATCTAAATATGCTAACATGCAAATATAGCTAAATGGCAGATGGCAAATATACTAAAATCCGAAGAAGGGCCATAAACAGCATGGGCAGAAGAGGAGAATTGCAAAAAACAGTCCTCTGCTCAATCTCGAGAAAATGCCTGTTCTGAAAAATAAGTTTTAAGTTTCCGTACGCAGGCCCAGACTCGTTACAGACTCTTTCAGGCCAATCTACTCTTATCTATCTATTGTATCATGTTATATATTATATTTATCTATCATTTCTCCTGCCAAACAGTATCGCTTTAGACTTTGAACGCGTTTATAAGCAGACCATGCTGTATAGAATTTTCAAAAATGACTTAAAAATTTTTATTAAGTAATACACAAGCGTGATCTACTTCCGGCAGGGAAAGAGAGAGATGTATTTGTGTGTCGTCTGCTTAAAAATGCGAGTTACACGAATACAGTGTCGCCGGAAACCTTGAGATGTAGATTGCCAATAAAAGTGGTCCCAAAATGGAACCTTGAGGTACCCCACAGCAAGAAGTCCTGATCTGTCTCCCGCTAAGTAAACTGCTTGAGTTCTACTAGATAAGTAGCTAGAAATTAAATTTTTTATTGCGGGAACCGGACCAATGCAATACAACATTGCCGTGAGTAGTAAGTATACCGTTATCGATCGTATCAAATGCCCTGCAGGAATCCAGCAGAACCACAAGAGTCAGCAGTCCGCTATCCGTTGACGCTATTATGTCATCTCTGACATCCAACAGGGCAGTGTTACAGCCATGGCCAAGCCTAAGCCAGATTGAAAGGTTGGTAAATTTTTGTTCAAATTTAAAACGGTGTATTATGAAACAGAAGAAGGTAAAGATATCAGATTTATTGTATTTCTATCATATTCATGACCACCCTGTATCGAAAATAGTTTAAAGTGTATTTTCTTAAAACTTCCAAACATGAATAAATAAGCACTTTCCATGATATTACCGCAATTTAAAAGCTTTGAGATGATTTCAATTGAAACCCATAAATTTTTTGTAATATAAAAATAGCTGATACTCAAAAGCTTTAAAATTAATTTTTAAGTGCGCCCTTATTGTATTTTTAATTTGTAATAAAACCGCATTTTTATTTCCATATTTTAATAAAACAGTATCTATCTATTGATCCTTTTTATGTCCACATAAAAAAACTTTATAAAAGAACTGCTGAAAAAAAACTTAATTTTATAGCTACGGCAATATCATTTTTTAATGTTTTGTTTGTTTTAAAATTAATTTTACATCAAATTGTAGTTTTTATTAAAATTTAAATAGCTGCTGGTAATGGAAGTGGCCGTTTTATGTTTTGAATCGAGAAGATCAATTAAGCACAAAGTTAACCTGCCCTTGAACCCCCCTGAAAGGGTTTCCATGGATTAAAAATAATTTTTTAACAAATTATTACCCTACGTAATGGTTATAGGTATGTATAAATGCTAAGGTATCAAGGTTCTAAAGTTTATGTGCTATCTATCACAAATGTGGAAATTATTTCATTATGAATGATGGAAACGAACTTTAGGGCTGAGCTCCATATTTTTCCAAAATCTTTAATTTCCAGAAAATTTTGCGATGTTTGCTACTTGACTGACGGTTTATTCAGAAAAAAATTATTTGCTACCCAACAATGATTCTTGAAATGGAATATTTAATAAAAAATTACTTTTATGTTTCACCGTAGAAAATGATAACACTTCTTTAATTCATTAAACAGTAGGTTATTAGTATTTTGCAAGGAATTTAACCCTCAACCGCTACGTAGTGTGAATGTGTGATATTATACCATACCGACATAGTTTTAAAAATTGGCATAATATAACTTGCAAAGTGATACTGTCTGGTAGTAATAACGTAATAAATTTGACTTTTTGTATTTACGTTTTTATGTAGGTTGATCTAGTAATTTTTATATTTAGATTTGTCAGAGTTCCGGTTTTAAGTAAATAAATAGGAAAATGGCTCAGAATCAAAGGCGGTTACCATTATGAGTGCATCCTGGAAGAGATTAGAAGTCTTATATTTTTCGTTTTGTACTTTTATTATGTACTTACTGTAACTTGTGTACAAAGATATTTAAATAAATTTTGGAGTAAACACCTTCATTTATTACATAAGTATTTTTTTTCACGCTTTTTTTGATTACTGTACGTGATACCCCCAAGTAGTGGTATGTTACTTTTTCAAGTCGTAGCGGTGGAGAGTTACGATGTCTAAACATTTTAATTCCATAATAGGTACCGTAAGTTCCACAGGGCACATACGTACATTTTATTTTATTCAATTTAAGCGTTTAGGAACACTATTATACAGGGTATATTTTAAGTTGGGGCTTTTCTTTAAACCCCATACTACACATGATCCTGAACAATTTTAGTCGAAGTCGGTATAGTAAAATGTTCGTAATAAGCGAGTAAAACCTTATCAAAGTTATTAAATATTTCAGATACGGGTCTGTACATTTTCATTGTTCATTTTGTATAAAAACTTATAAACGACATAAATAATGATTGAAGCAAGCATCAGTTAGCCTAGGTTATCAAGTTATCATAATAAAATACGAACTTTATTCATTTTTAACTTCAATTAATTGTTCAGTCAACTAACTAACAGGTTTCAAAAATATTCAACAGTTTTGAAACTTTACTTATTTGTAACTAGTGTGTGTGTACCTAATGTCTAGTGAAGTATCCGAAAAGTCCAGATAAATCAGATGCCAAAATTTTTTTAATTTCAGATATTTTTTTGAGAGGGACGGTTATAAAATATTTAATTTCAATTAAGTTTTTCTCGCTTATTACAAACATTTTACTATACCGACTTCGACTAAAATTGTTCAAGATAATGTGTAGTATCCGAGGTTTAAAGAAAAGCCCCTACTTAAAATACACACTACCCTGTATAACTTAAATTATGATAAGAGAAAAAACGAAAAGGTCCAAATTTAGTGCGAGAACTTTATCGGTAAAATAAATCTTTGCATCTAATTATTGGAAAATGAGAAAGCTTTGAGATACATTTATAAGGGCCGATAACCATCTTTTGACAGTTGACGTGTAATTAAGTACGGCGCGTAAGCTTTTCGGTTAGTAACTTGACTGTCAATCATTAAAATTAAAATAAAAATCTTGATAAACCAGAACTTTTTTCAGCACGTGACAAAGACGTTACTGATGTACGAGTAAGAAAATCGACGGGGCCCAACAAACTATTATCAAAGTGTTGCTCCGGTCCAGAAAAACTGTTTAGAGTATTTTCAAAATTTTAAAAATATCCGGAAAATGGTAAATCCGAGATGTAGTGCGAAAAGTAAATAGAGTGTTTGGTCCCTTTTGGCTCTTCTCGCATGCAATTTTGTTAGTGAGGCTGTGATTGAATAACTAATAATTTATATAGAACAGGCGCAAATCTAAAGTTTTACTTTTGTTAACTTAGGCGTTAAGAAGGAACAACAATAGAAACATATTCGTAGGTACACAAAATATTTAACACGCAACTTTTATACATTTCTTTCAGACCTTCTTTTCTTAGGCTTTCAGCGAAGTGATTTATTTAAACTTATATTGAAATCATAGCGTTATTCTCAAAATTTATAAACTTTAAATATTCAAATTTATTTTAATATAAAAAAATGTAAGAAAAATGAGTTTTTCTTTAAATTTTTCTTTGAGCTGCAATGCAAAACTTTTGCTCACGCAGAGATAAATAAACACTTTTCTAATCCTGGATTTTTTCGAAACTAACCTATAAGTTGTATTTTCCACTCTCATCGACGAACAACAAGTTTTAATTAGTATTTTTCCGGATAACCGAAAAAATTGTAATTCCGTGCCGCCTTATCACAAAGCCTTTCAATATTTAATTAAATTCCCAGACAAAAATGAATTGCAAACAAGCAATCGCATAATTTGTGTTGCTTTCATATTATCCTTTTGTCTTAATCAAATCTAATCATTTTATCCAATTTAATAATTAAAATTTTTTAATTAACTTCTGCGTCTATAGATGTTTTTTTGGTAGTACTTTTCATAAATTATAAAACACTATACTCTCTCACATTTTACTTTAGTATTAGGTACGCAAGCAGAAAATGATGAGTTGATGAGACTTACCTAAATAGTAATATTTAAGTCCAGGGTTCCAATGTAGAATGAATAGGTTGAAGCGGTAAATTTTGGTATAAAATGTCCACATCCAAGCCTCCGATTTATTTTTAGTTAAAAAATGGAACGTGTTGTGGAAAACCTAAACAAGGATGAGAGAAGAATTAAACATAGAAAACTTAATAGCAACTCACAGTTTCGTTTCACAAAAAAAGTTTACAAAAAATAAAATCGATTTTATAGGAGCTTCGGAGGAAACTCGTTTTTTTTATTTTAACATTAAATCAAACAAGCACTCTTTCAGGCACATACGTGTAATTCAGAAGATTGTGAATAGCCGTGTCACTCGTTTTGAACTTTTAAACCATTTTCAATTTAGCTGCGGCTTTACACATTATTAGACATTCACCTTTATTTGAAACACATTTTACGTTCTCTAATTACTTCTTCAACTACTCTCTAGACTCTATAACATAGAATCCTGCGGTGACTGCCTCTTATTCGCAAATTGACGTTTTTTCGTATCTCGCATCATTTCAGGAAAACGCTTGTACGTCTCATTTGTTTAACTCGGCCTAACTTAGCAATCAGCAAGGGAGGATCACCTTTAATACTTGTATTATAGTACTCATTTGTTGTGCTCATGTGTGCTTAGTTTTGAATTTTTGTGCTATGTACTTTGCTGGGCGTGGAACTTTTGGTTACCACAAATAAATATTTGTAGTTAGTAGTAGCGGTGCTTTGTAATTAGTTAAATTTCAGAAATATATTATTATGTTAGTTTAGTCTCTTATTTTATAAACGAAATTGCTGTTTAAATAAATTGAAAAAAAAATACACGACTTTTTGGCAGTGGGAAGTCGGGACGTTTGCTTCTAGAGCTTTTACACAATTTTGTTCCAATACTTGAGTCAGTTAACAAACAAATACATTTTAAACTATTTTTAAACTGAAGGTTGCTTATAGAGGATCATAATATTAAATTTATCTTCTAACTAGAGTAAATCATGAGCCCTTTAAAGAAACCGCAAAAAGGGAAGAGCCTGGTTTGCTGGTCACGGTTTTACTAACGGTATTCCATAAGTCATAAACTGACCTTCAAATTAAGTCAAATGAGAATATAATATCTGGCAGCTCTGAACTGGCCAGAATTGAGCTTTGAGCCTTAAATATGTGACAGCAGACTAAATTTTCCCAATATACCTATGTTTATTAATCTAAGAACAAACCCTTTCTAGTGTTATTGTACCATCTCAGTTTGTCACCTGTACCGCTACCAATTGTTTAATTTTTGACAAATTTGATTATTGAGAATAATTGAAATGCAGACTGTTCCTAACGACGCGTTACCACGATTCAAGTTTAATTAACCGATTATAGTTGATCGACCAAAGTTGAATCAATTTTTCGTTCACACAGTTCAATATAAATTGATCAACAGTTTTAAAATGGCGCAAAATTCGTGAAGGAGTAAAGTTCATTTCAGTTGACAAAAAGATAAAGAAATAGAACTATTAGAAACTAATGAGAGAAGTTGAATAAATTAGATCGTAAATACCACTAAACGATATAAAAGTAATAAACATAAATCTATTGACATATTATACAGGGTGTCAACTTAAAAACTGCCCACCTCCATTATCTGCGCCTGAGACCCGCCAATTTTATTACTGATGGGGACAGGGGACACTTTAATCGAGTCTTTGCGTTCTCCCTAATAGATCTACTCCCAAAGGAGGTAGACTTAACCTCTTAAATCTTAAATGGGAGGTGGATCGAGTCGCACCTTCTTTGAAAGCCTCCTCAATTGCCTTTACAACGATATGCTAATTTGTTATTTTTTGGTTAGTAGTTTTAATGACATTAAGAATCTTGAAGAGCGAATTGCACTACAAAAGTGTCCCTCTCGGTAATAAAATTGACGGATCTCACGGAATTTCAATATCTATACTAAGATATTGAAAGTGGGAAGTTTTCAAATTGACACCCTGTATACTGTATAGGTCTAAGACAATTTGTTCTTATCAGTTCCAGAGGTTTCACAGCTCATGATTCGCGTATAACGAAGTATAATAAAGCAGCGAGAAAAAGTTTCTAAATAGACGTGGCAAAAAAAGTCCCTAAGTTCAAAATGGTCAAAAGTTCGCGTATAAAACTTAACGCTTTAACTGCGGGCGGTTTAAAATAATTACTACTCTAGTAAAAAGTAAGTAAGTAAGTAATTACTTTAAAAGACCCAAAGGACAAAATTTGTTATGAAACAACAAAATTGTTATTTTATAAAATTTGTTATCGAGCTCGAAATAAACTTGACAATTTCGTGTTCGTACCCTTTAAACATAGCAATGGTCGAGACGTTTTAAACTTAAAACGAAGTTTACGTAATTTAATTTAAAATTTTCTTTTTGAATACACCTTTCTTATAAATAGTTACTAGGAAATACTGAACGATCGTGGAAATAAATCGAATCGAATCAAATCGAAATGCATATATTTTATATTAATATTATGCTAATGTAAAATAAATATTTTACGTAGTTCAAGGAGTAGACGTATTCTAGTTGTGAAAAGTGGTGTAAAAGTAAAATTTGTTGTGCCCTTTGATAAGTTTTTAATTACAAATTGTATTTAGAAAATGCCTAATCATGGTAAAAAGTAACGAATTTTGCTAATAAAACGAGCGAGATCGTCGGTTAGGTAAATTAAATTAAAATTGTCGGTATTTTATATAAATTTCGTAAAATGTTTACTTCTTATAATTAACGAAAAGAATCTCCTTAATTAGAACTTCAAAAAGGAAAATATTTTTTTTAAGAAAGGCACAAAGAAGAGCATCAATTTAACATTTGTAATTAGTTTGATAAGGTACAAGGGTTAATACAATACGCCAAAAACCTATTTTACATTTTGATTCTCAACAACAACATTAAAGTATGTTTCCTTGAAAATTTCAAAGGTCCTCAGCCCTTTAATCTCCTAAAAGCAGGAATTTGTAGAATTTTACAACACACAGTTTTACTCTCGGTTTCACAGGAAAATACCATTTCCAATTCCACTTCAAGGCTCAAATGCTAATTCTTTTGTAGACGATTTCACGAGAATGGCAAAACGAAAATCAACTCTTACAATTTACAAGGAAGTTGTTTGCAGTAAAAAAGTCTTGAAAATATATACACGTGATGTTTTATATTTCGTTTCTTTTGAAAAATTTATATATCTACTTAACTTACTATTTCGTTACAATTTAAAAAAAATAAAAAAGCTACTTTTTGTTTACACTTGTTTGAGCTTAAATAAAAATTAAGTTAATTAATTAATTAAAAATAATTAAAGCTCAGTTCCTAATTAAAAACAGACACGGTTTTTCTTTTTTTTTTTAAATGTAAAGATTTTAATGCTCGAGCGTCCATGTTGATTTGTGCATGGAAGAACGGGAGAATGAGTTGAATTTTTGTAAAAGTGTATAGCTTATCATTGTGCATTACTGTCGGAGATTATCAGACAGAATAACTAAAGGAAGCATTTAAAGGCGCCGAGATGCTAATTTTCAACTAACGACTATCTACAGGAGTTTAGTTACGTCAAATACATGTGCAGTGATTTAAGTTACTGAATTATTTAACGATTTAAGATTAACTACTTGTGTAATGTACATGGCTCGTCATGGCGAGCTTTGCTAAGCTTTTTATTTGGAATAATTTAAAATGGAAAATTGTCAAACTGTACAAGAGGGGTTTCCGTTTCTGGAAAAACAAAGAAAAATAAGTTAAACGCCATCTCAGTATCCGGTTATACGGAAGACATTACCAATTTATCTTAATTAGCTTAAAAATTTAATTAAGATTAAAGAATACATTTAATTACTTAAGCGTCGAAAATGTTTTCCAAAGATATCGATTAGTGTGCACGATTCTACACATCGGCATGGGAAACCTTTGGAAGGACGAGTTCGAGCATAAAGTTGGTTTTGCCAATATTGGACATCTGGTACTTCAAACGTGAATATTTCTCCATGATTAACTACAAATATCTGCAAGTTTGGTGTAGGATTAATAATAAAAACAGTAACATACAGCTGCGTTCTTGAACACTAAATTAATCTAGGAGTATATAATAATTTACGTTGTACAAATACCCAACTACTATAAATTTCGAATCGGACACAACATTTAATACTTCACAAAATTTCAAACAAGAAAAGTATAAAATAGTTTCCAGTTCCACTTGCAAACAGTATAGGTAAAGAAGAGGGTCGCAGAGAAGAGGATAGGCAGGCCACAAAAATGTGGTTTTCAAAAGCGGTTACAAAGAGTCTTTAGAAGAAAGGAATCCAAATGGGGAGAACAGTGCACGTATGTAGAGAAAGAAGTACTTCAAGCGATAGAGAATTGAATAAGGATTGAAAGTTGTAGAGAAGTTTAATTAGGAAATAGAAATAAAACATACATCAATGCCGTACCTTCGAGGCACTGTAAATAGGATGTGTTCGTACTTTATACCTACTAACTACACAAATAAATTCTCGTTTATGAATAAAATTTATCTTGTTTTTAATTACAAACGAACAAATCAGATTTCAAAAGACCGTTACTTTAAGAGTGTTTTCGGCCACTTTATCGGCTCTCGTTTTTTAAGGACTTCCACTTGACCTAAGACCCTAAGATTTTAATCGGGTTAGATCGTTTGACTTACAATGTCTACTGAGTACTGATAATAAAATTTCCGACGCCCTAAAACAATCTTGTATTAGCTCTTCAATGCTTTGATAAAAAATCGGGGGAAATAAGACACAAATTACAATTTCCTTTATTTTAAACAGAAACACGGCCGTGTTATTCCAACACTTCTCTGTTTTTACAATGAGAAATTTTCCGAGGGCGCTCGTTATACGAACAGAATTAAAATTATTATTAAGCTGATGTATTCTTCGGAATACGTAAATAAATAATAATTGACGTAAACACCAGGTTAAGGACTGGAAGACTGCAGGTTCTTTCTAAAGCGTGTGGCATGTCACTTCAAGGAAATTGTGGAAATTTGACAGAGCTAAATTCTTAGCCTGTAACCCACTGTTGTATAAATTTTCTTTAGGTAGAAAACAAATCATTTAATAAATATATCATTTCAACGGGTTGAAATAGGACTAGTAGGACTAAAAAATCCAGCTCGAAGGACCACTCACTACAATTTCTTATAGCTCTATAAAATTTGAAGTAAAACTGTGCGAGGACGCTAGGCAACATAAAAGTATAATAGAAAGGGGTAATGACCGTAGGTACACACAAAAAACGGAAAGCTTAGTTTAAAATTTATGGAGAGAGCCACTCTGTAGTTAGTTAGTTGCCTTTCCGATAAGAAACGTGTTACGTCACTTTTATTATTTCGATTGTTTCTTGCACTACAATAAAATCCATCAATATTCTTTAAGGAAACCTTTACGAGAGAACCAAAAGCTCTTTTATCAAATCAAAGTTCATTATTGCTACCCTTTTTATTCAGAGAAGTTACATAAAAATGCCTACTAGATTTTTACCGTAAGTAACTTACAGTTACTTTACGATTGTAATTTATAAGTGTACGGGCATAAAACGAGAAAAAGAAAAATAATTCAATTTCGAGTACGATTATTTTATTTTTATTTTTGTCTAAATCAAGCCAGTTGTAATCTTCCATTTTGGCATTATTTCTCGCTTACTTGAAATGACTGTCATTTCCCATCCATGTTTACGACTCGAAGAAGTTGTTTTAGTTGTCGGGTATTTTGGTTCGATATTTGAAATATTTAGACATCTCGTATCAGGTATTTAGTTACCGTTTGATGTGTTTTCCTTGGTTTTCTTATTTCTCTTTAAATTTATTTTGTGTTTTATCCACTGCTTTATATTCTCTAACTTAACGTATCTCTTTTTTTACCTCTACAAGGTTTGATTAAAAACACGCTTTTTCATAGACATGCCACCCATCATCACCCCCACGTTTCATAAGTTGTCTGTATTTTTCCCCCAGAAAATTCAAATTTGCAACATTAGAATAATGTTTTAGCCCAGAGTATAGCTAATGAATAGCTAATAGACTGGGAGATAGTGACATATTTTGTCACTATTTGGCATACTGTTAGGGTATTGTCAGTCGAGCCCTAGTCCTAGTCCTAGCCCAATCCCGAGCCTGTGTCTCAGTGTCACCCTCAGCCTCAGCAAAGGATTGTTTTTGATTACGTAATAGATTTGAGGGTGTTACGTAATTCTGTACTTACTCGTGCACCACCCAGCCGGTGGGCGCCAAGAAACCTAGGCTCAATAACGGTGTTCAATAATAACTCGATAACAAAATATATTAATAAAAGCGCCTCGCCTCCAAAGAGCAGCCTAACTTAGTTGGTAACCTATATAATATATTAATATGACGATAACACAAATTACAATTTAAAAGAAGCGACGAAGATTATGCCAGTAATCGAACCGGGCTTGAGGCGGTGTTGATCCCGTCCAAATTGCCTCGTAGCCGGAGGAGCACGGACTTGCCAGATGTGGAGTAGTAGAAGATATAGCCAAAAAAAGAACCCGGAAGTCGAAAGTCGGAATCCAAAAGCCCGCCTGTGGACCACGAGAACGGTGGTGATAACAGTGAGCAAAACGAAGCAGGAAAATATAGAAAACTTTAATTGTTGTCAACCCCACGGCATGTCGACGTGACTCTCAATGTATCGTGCATCAACGGGCTCACCGTTACCACCCCTACGCTCTCGCAATTGTGATGGGACAATTAAATTTCGTTAGTTTTCCTAAATTAGGATAAATAACGTAACAAGGTCAATCTGAGACAAGGTTTTAAAGGCGTTTATTCAAAGTTGACTTTTTGAAGATTTGGAATAAATTTTTTATTCCATACAACGCGATGATTTTGTTTTAATTTATTGTTGTTATTATCACACGATGGTCTAGCGGTACATAAACAGTTATAATATGAGCAGACCTTGTCCAAATGCATTGCGTTCATGCTCACCAGACAAATTTGAAGAGTATGTTAAAGAATATGCTGCAAAAATATTTTGTTGTGTAGTAATAGTGTCGTCAAAACAAAGAAATGAGTGGATGTATGAAATCGAAAATCGAAAGCGCTACTTGCCGGTTTGGTTAGTAAAAAAATTTCTTGAGTAGCTCAACTTTTAAGTTTTTAATTTGTGTTTTATTAAAAATATACTATACGATATATTTTAGGTTTTTAAAAAACCTGTTTCTTAACATTATTTTTGTCCAATTTTTCATGGTACCAAAATTCAAAACTTTGCTTTACTAAAAAAGTAGCTTACACAACAAAAAATTTTCATTACGTATTTTACGATTAGCGAGGAAAAAGGGCGCGCTCAACAGTTTTTCCCAATAAAATTAATTACCAGGATAGGTACAAGAATAAAAATGAAATTTTGTAGCTGTGGCAAACCGTTTTTAAGATAATAATTTACGAATCGTACGTAGAGAGTAATACAAACTATATAATGAATGCTCTTGCAAACTTGGTTAATTTCGTAGAATACAAATTAATAATAATAATTACACAATGGCACTGCCAAATAATTGTCTTAATGTTCAAGTGGCAAATTTAATAGAGTAGGAAAACCTTGTACATCACCGACTGCTCCTTTGTATACTAAGAAATTACGTTAACGTATTTCGAAGCTCAATTTTTGGCAAAAAAATTCCTCCCTAAAGCATTTTGTTAGTATATAAAATAAGTTTAATTATAACTTTATAAAAGGTAAATTTAATTAACAAATTTTATACAACAAAATTATTTCTCAACAAAACCCCCTCAAATAAGTCAAATAAACAAATTAAAATATTTGAGGTAAATCCCAGAATTCAATCAATTTCGTTGCTTTTCAAATCTAACATTCTAATGTTGTTAATTAACTTACCATAAATAACTTGATAAAAGAGACGAAAAAAGCATTTTATTAATTTTATTGGGAGTTTATAATTTTGCATACTGACACATCAATTAACGAAGGCAGCCATTGTTGGCATGCATTCTGATTGTGGCGGATTTAAAGGATAAATTAGAAAATTGTAACATTTTCGTGTCAACTGTTTTAGGCATTTTAAAAGTTCATTATTCACTGTCAAACTGCGTATCTTGCTCAAAGTTAATGTTTTACACATCAAAAAAAACGCCAACACCAAAGTATTTTAAGTTTCAAGTTTAATTTTTAACATTTTCAGTAAGTAATGAATTTTGCTTTCGTATATTTATTATTTTTTAACGTTTCACTTTCACAAATATACGTAAACATGATACTCAAAGTGACACAGAAGAGAAGAGTGTTTTTATTTTTTATGTTCACATCGAGCTAACAAAAATTAGATAAAAAACAACTTTATTCGATCTCAACGGCCCGAAACGTTCTGTACGATTTTAAGAATGAATTATAACCACGTTGTGTGTGTTTAAATTTGATAGAAAATGGCTATTTTGTTCAAAGGCCGAAAATAATCTCAAAGTGAGTTGCTCATTACCTCGTCGAGAGTTTAGATGCGAGTACGTTCGTGTTAAAAGGATGAATTGGCTATCATCAATTACTCGTGGGCAGTAGTAGTAGCAGGTATTGGAATTTGCACTTGTTTGGCCAACTCTGGTGCCAATAATTTGAGAAGATGCTGTTCGCCTCTATTGTCGCCGATTCTTCTTTCTTTGTGGACTGTATCAATTTTTTATATTTACGCAAATTTCTGTCAAACGTTTCTCTTTTTTATCTTGTTACTAATACATAAACGAATCGAATTAATTAAACAACGAAAAAACTATAGCGATAAACAAAACTATGGCGATGGCGCGAACATGCTCGCCGCCTTAAAATTACCAAGTTTTTAACAATTTTTAAACTAACACTTTCTCAACTAATCTAAAGGCAAAATACACTCTCCTGCCACCGATCTCGACAATAAAGATCCACTGCCCGCTCTCTTAACCTCCACAACCCGCACAATCCCGTCTTTTCCTGGATGCACTTTCATAATCATTCCCAAACTCCACTTGCATGGTGGTAAACTTTCATCTTTTATTATAACGACCATCCCTTCTTTTATTTGGTTATTATTCTCTTGTTTCCATTTCCCCCTGCCTTGAAGTTCAGTTATATACTGTGCACTCCACTTCTTCCAAAACTGTTGTGTTAGCTTTTGCAGCCTTTGATAAATCTTGATTCTGTTATCTGGAACATCCAGATATCTCTCTTCCTGGATGCCTGTTAAACTTCTTCCAATAAGGAAGTGCGCCGGAGTAAGCACGTGCAAGTCGTCATAATCACTCGTAAGAGGACACAATGGACGCGAATTTAAAATCGCCTCAATCTGGCACAAAACGGTGCTAAACTGTTCATACGTTAAATTTGCGTTACCCGCTATTCTCACTAGATGAAACTTAAAACTCTTTACCCATGCTTCCCACAGCCCTCCGAAATTAGGTGATCTCGCTGGAATAAAGTGCCAACTAATGTCTTCATCAGTCGCAAAGTTAATGATATGCTTCGACTCGGCTTTCAGAAACCTCATGAGATCTCTGAGCTTGGTGTTTGCTCCTACAAATGAGGCTCCGTTGTCGCTATACATATTGAGGGACCTGCCCCGTCGCGCAACAAATCGACGTAGGCAGGTTATGAAGCAATCCGACGTTAAATCAGTTACCAGCCCCAAATGTATGGCCTTCGTTGCCATACACACAAAAATGCACACATACATTTTCAACAATTTCGCATTTCTAACCAACCTATCCTTTATTAAAAAGGGACCGGCGTAATCGCACCCGGTATTCGTAAATGGTAAATACTCATTTACGCGAACGCTAGGTAAATTTCCCATTAAATATACAGGACTAGTCGGGTTAACTCTAAAGCACGTAATACAATTTCTTGTGGTATACCTGGCTAAGCTTCGCCCTGAGGTGGGCCAAAAACGCTCTCTAATCGCGGCTAGCAAAGCCGTAGGGCCACAATGTAACAATCTTTTATGCTCATAACTAAAGATGAGTTTCGTTAATCGATGTTTTTTATCTAAGATAATAGGATGCTTTTTACCGTAGCAGTAACTTGAATTGTCTAATCTCCCACCCACCCTGATGATTTTCTCATCATCAATAAATGGATTAAGAGATAGTATTGAACTCTTCGAATTTAACCTTCTTTTTTTTAAAAGGTCTTCGTACTCTCGTCTATACGACTCCCGTTGAGAGATCCGTACCAATACCTTCAACGCGTTATTTAATTCGCTAACCTGCAGAGGACCTTGTTGTCTCCTATCAGCTTTAATTGTACTGTTTCCTAAAAATCTTAGCATAAATGCACAAACACGCCGAAGTTTGTGAAACTCCGAAAATCTCTCAAACACGTCCCAACTTTCATTACCGACTATAACGTAAGTTACAACTCGCTGCTCTGGCACATTGCTATTGATAGTAGTGAATTCTGGTTCCAAACTAAAATTAATGTCGGACAGAAAGTTCGGACCATGCCACCATAACCGCGAATCTAACAATTGCTGTGCCCCAACTCCCCGTGATAATAAATCAGCTGGATTTTCGCTCGAACGCACATGATGCCAATTTGTCTCACACGTTAAATCTTGAATTTCGCTTACTCTGTTCGCCACGAACGTCTTCCATCGCGCTGAATCACCCCGTATCCATGCTAAAGCGATAGTCGAATCAGAGTAGAACACGATTTTGTCAAACGCAATGCTCATGCTGTCGCATATATTTTTAACCAAACGTGCTGCTAATAATGCAGCGCAAAGTTCTAATCTAGGCAATGTAACCTTTTTGCACGGAGCAACTCTAGATTTTGAGCACAGAATATTACTCGTGCAAGTTCCGTCTTTGCCTAAACATCTCACGTAAGTACACGCCCCGTATGCCTTCTCGCTAGCATCCGCAAACGCGTGCAACTCTATATTCGAACTATTTACATTAAAAATATACCTCGAAATTTCAACTTTATTTAAAACCCGTAAATTACTTTTAAAACTATCCCACTCGCTGTATAGGTCTTGAGGCATACATTCGTCCCAACCTACCTTTCCCTTCCATAATTCTTGGATAAGCATTTTGGCTCTAACGACATATGGCCCTAAATAACCCAAGGGATCGAATATTTGAGCTATACATCTCACTACCTCTCGCTTGGAGATGCCTTGACTACTAGAAACCTCTGCAATCGAATATTGTAAAACATCGTTTCTAGATTGCCATACAACGCCTAATGATTTTGCTTGATGGTTTTCATCATCAAACTCTAGAGCACCTTTATCGCGCTCTCCTTCGCAAAACTCGAAATTACTGCGCCATTTACGCAGTTCGAATCCTCGCCCCGCTAAAACATGCGCCAATTCATGCTTTAGCTTTAATACTTCACTTTTGGTATTGGAACCAAACAAACAATCGTCTACATAAAAATTATTCTTAATAATTTCGCTAGTCGAGGGAAATGAATTTTCGCATTCTATCGCTAACTGATACAATGCCCTTATGGCTAAAAATGCACCCGAGGCCGTGCCATAAGTGACCGTATTTAATTCATAGCATTTGAGCTGCTCGCGCTCGTTGAATCTCCAAAAAATTCGCTGATACCGCCGTTGGTCTCGCATAATTAGAACCTGACGATACATTTTGGAAATATCCGCAGTCATCACATATGGATGCTCTCTAAAACGCAATAATATGGCAAACAATTTTCTCTGAATTGTAGGCCCGCTTAATTGTACATCATTTAATGACAATCCTGAAGTCGATTTCGCAGACGCATCAAAAACTACGCGTAGACGCGTCGTGGAACTCGAATCTTTTATAACGCAGTGATGTGGCAGGATATACTGCACATCCGAAACCTTAAAATTTTCCACTTCAGACATATGACCTAACGCTATGTATTCTGAAATGAAATCGGAGTATTCTTTACGCAAAGCATTATTTCGCAATAATTTTCTTTCTAATGAGCAAAACCTCGCTCTCGCGAGTTCGCACGAATCGCCTAGTTGTGGCAAGTTTTCCCTGAATGGGACGCTTACGCTAAATCTGCCCCCTTCATCGCGCTTAAATGTTTGACTAAAATGTGTTTCACAATATTTGTCGTCTTTCGAAACTATCATTTTATTCTCACATTCCTCTAACTGCCAAAACTTACGCAAGGTTTGATTCAACATGTCATTTTCGGTGACACTTGAACTAAAATAACTGGCGACCGTTTCACCTTTATCGCAAAAACTCAAGTTTCCTCCAACTACCCAGCCTAAACGTGTTTTTTGAAGTACAGGTCCTTGTTCTAATCGCTTTTGACCCACGCAAAGTAATTGCCAAAAAACTTCTACCCCCAACAGGATATCAATTGGTTGACTCAGGTTGTAAGTTGGATCCGCTAATCTCAAATTTTTTGGAATATTTAAATTGCTACACTTGAAAGTCGAAACTGGAAGATTATTTGTAATTTTGTCTAATATTAAACAAGAAATTACATCATTAAAATTATTTTTGACAGAACTAATATTGACATTGATTCTACTATGAACGCTAGACATTAATTGACCCACGCCGGTAACCGAAAAATTAATCGCGATCTCAGGTAAATTCAATTTCTCTTGAAACTTTCTAGTGATATAATTGCATTGACTCCCACTATCGAGAAGACAACGAGCACGATGTAATTTTCCGCGCACATCCCTAACATTTACGATCGCCGTACTCAATAATACCTGTGAGCAACTTACGCCACTGGTATACGAATGCTTATTTTCCGCTAAATTACTAGGTTGTGATTGATTTTCCACCTTGCTGCCCGTGTTATCTACATGTAGAAGACTATTGTGCTTTAGACCGCAATTTCTGCAACCCACCTGAGTACAATCCTGTAACGTATGCCCAGGCCTCAAACAATTTGAGCACAAATTTCGCTTGTCAATCTCTGCTGTTCTGTCCTTTACATCTATTTTCCGCAACGCGTAGCATTTATAAATACTATGGCCGCCGTCACAAAAGTGACATTTAAAAACTGTTTTTACCGAATTTACAAAAGTGTGTTTGCTTTTAGGTTTACCTTCTATTATCTTTTCTTTTGAATCTTTTTGATTCAACGAAACATTATTTAACTTATGCTCCAACTTTTGCAACATGTCACATTTGCTTCTCAAAAAATCCATAAAATCTTTAAAGGTTAAAACTTGCTCACAACTATCAACCTTTTCCCACTCTATTCGCGTTGTGAGATCTAGCTTACTGTTGATAATTGGGATTAGTAACGAGTCCCACGCATGCACTGGCTCTCCCAGCACCTTTAGAAACCCTAAAAATTTGCTTACCTTGTCGTACAAAATTCTCAACTCCGTATGTGAAGCCTTTTGTACGACAGATAACTCAAAAATACCCATCACATATTCGTGTTTAATGAGCTTTTTGTTTTCGTACCTCTGTTCCAACAACTTCCATGCCGCTTTATAACCTTCTGCAGAAGTTGCGGCAGTTTGTATTACGTATTTAGCCTCTGCCTTTAAAGATGCTTTCAAATAATGATACTTTTGATAATCCGACAAACCCTGATTACGATCGACTAGCTCTTTGAAATTGTCGCTAAACTCTGGCCATTGTGCGTATCTGCCATCGAAAGTCATAAGTTGGATAGCTGGTAACTTTATAAAATCCTGCTCAATATTTTGAACTGGTTTCTTACTTAATGAAGGCTTCGAAGCAGACTCCTCAATAAGTCTAGCCTTTTGAAATTTGTCGATTACACTATCTATGCCCGCTAGCACCTCATAATACTGATTCTCAAGGAGCTCAGACTCTTCCGAAACCGAATCGAAGTTTTCTGCATTTTCAATTAAATTAATTTGAATTTCCACGGAAGTAAAATCACCTAATAACGATTCTGCCTTGCTGCGCCTTAATTTAAGTTGTTGTACGTCAACTTCGCAAATATCAGCAAGGTTTACCGATAAAAAGAAATTTTTCAATCTAGTGAGTTTCGCTTTGCACGCCGCTCTTTCGTATTTTAACTTAAAAATTTCTGACATGTTAAATAATCTAATTTAGCACCGCTTTGAATAATAATGATGTAAAATACACGCAACTATAACGACCTGCACAAACTCACCCAGACGACACCCGATATTGGAACGAAGCAACGAAATGTACGAATTTTCTACGTTCTTTTAGTCATCCGGCTCGACATGGACCATGTTCGCCTCTATTGTCGCCGATTCTTCTTTCTTTGTGGACTGTATCAATTTTTTATATTTACGCAAATTTCTGTCAAACGTTTCTCTTTTTTATCTTGTTACTAATACATAAACGAATCGAATTAATTAAACAACGAAAAAACTATAGCGATAAACAAAACTATGGCGATGGCGCGAACAGATGCTTTATACTTGAAACTTGTAAGAATAGTCGAAATTGTAATTTTTACCGTATCCCATGATGGATTTTCAGAGTAGACTTCAACATTACAGAGATTGTTGGGTAGGTACACACAAGATTAGCTTTTAGTGTTTTGATTCGTGAATGAATAATTATAGTCCTAACCCAACTTATTTCTTGTGTATAGATTTTATTTCAAAATGATAATAGATAACAGAGAAGGGCGCGCTAGTGTTCCGTGCCGCCCGAGACCCGGTAAATAAATACAAAAGAATGGAGAATCTTTAAGCAAATAATTTCGCTGAAATGAATTTTCTTTATACTTAATAAGACCTTCAACATAAAGTAAATTTAAGTAGAACAAACAGTAACAGCTTGAAGAAAATTAATTAAACCACAAAATTAAACTGAATATACAAAATTAAATCTAAGTTATATTAACGTACACGAAAAACAAGCCGAGCACGAAATCACTTAGTGGCTAACTAAGTATTTTATGTCTACGATTTTGCCCAGTTCTATTAGTAATACGTAGTAAAGAAAGATAAATGAAAGGATATAGAGGATCTTCTAGCTCGTGTGATTGATAAGGAGTGGGTGAGACAGATGAGTTGAAGCGTGCCTTAGTAGAATATAACCGACATGTACAGAAAAAGTAACAAAGATAAAGACGACGATTTTTATGTTATCATTCCTTTTTTAAATGTATCTTCCCTAAGTAAGGATGCAATTTAAAGTTAAACGATTTTTGATTGTGGTTTTCTGAATGGAAAAACGCCACCGTTAATGGGCACAAACAAAAAAAATTAATTTAAATACTCTCATATAAATTTTCTTTATATTATATTAATTTATTATTATTATACTTTTTTTTCAAATTAGCATACGTAAGTTTAATTTTGTAATTTACGTGAGAGCGTTTAAAGTAAATATGATTATGAATGTTACATCGAAATTGTTAATTTACACAAGAGTGAACATAATGACTTCAAATTCAATTTTATACGTTAATAAGCTACAGTTTTCCATTATAATAAACATCAAACGGTCAACTACTATCTCTTTTAGTTCAACAAACAGTAAGTAGCTTTTGTAAGGTTAATAATGTGAATAATTTTTTAAAGAATTAAAAAGCTGTTATTTAAAGCCCCCTGGTAATAGCAAAACCATAGGAAAAAAATCATGTTGGCGCAATACAAGTAAGGCCGGTCATCCATTTATACGACATGTCTTATCATTTTTAAACCAAGAAAATAAGAAATAACTTGTTTACGACACGTCTGTCAAGTGTACGAATCTCAATTAATAAACACAGATTTAAAAATGATACGACATGTCGTATAAATGGATGACCGGCCTAAGTCATAAAATTGTTGTAAAACCATGGAATTTGCGCTATACAAGGCAGTCACAACTAAACTTTAATCTTAAATTTGAAAACGCTTGACCGTTCGTACCACTTCTCATTCTTTAAAAAACTAAAATACTTCGTTCTGAAGAGTTTAGAAAATATCAGCAATGAAATGATTAGAAGCAATCTTCACGAAACCGCAGTATGCATCTCGAGTTGGTCTAAGGTAAGGTCTAACCATCTTGTTAGTAGGCGTTAGGAAAGGTGCAACGTTTGCGAACTAATGTGGTGTACACGAACCTCGAAAAGGTTACTGAGAGACCCGACGTTTCGTTTTCAACTGTGTTATGATCTGACATAAGCGCCAATTTCTTTTATGCTTGGAGATTCTGGTGTTCATACTGCGTTTTGTGGTCCCAAGTCCCAATGTACACTTGGCCGCAGAAACTTGAAATCTGCGTTGGAGAGATTGTATTTATTGTCTTTTATTGAACGGGAAGTTTCTTGAATTTTTCTGCTAGGCTAGAAAATGGTTTTGACATCGGTTGTGCAGGGTGGATAAAATTCGATGTTTCTTATGATGAAATCTACAACTATAAGAGATATGAACAAATGAATGACGCATCCTCAATCACTTTTTTTTGAGAGGAACTCAAGTTTTTTAGATGAAAGGAACTGAATGAAACTTAATTAATGAACCCCGAGTATCATTGAAAAGAGGATAAAAAAAATTTTAAATAAATATGTAATCCAGCTATGGTTTCTATTTATAAATACTCAACTTTGGGTTATAAACCGAAAACTAACGAAGATATTTAAAATGGTGTCGGCTCATTCTATTGTCCTTAAAAAAGTCAGCCTGGCCCCGGACTGGCGACCCCACTACCAAACTATAATGATTACGATATATGACGAGACCGTAGCTCGTTGCACTTAGTAAGAGAAGCAGAACTCAGTGTAGACTCTCTCAATCCCGTAAAAACTGAGCATCTGCTTCTGCTGCTGTTTTCTCCGTTAGTCCGCAGTCTCTACATGCAGAATCCTCCTGGACACCTATAGTATGCAGGATTTTGAGACGATGTTCTCTTTAGGAACCCCTCTTCGCTGAAAAATTTGTGGCAGACATCGCAGTCTGTGTGTCGCTTCCTGGTACAGCGAACAGTAGTCCGACAAGTTGGTAAGGAAACAGTAACTATTTCGTTTTATGATCTCTGGAATTTTTTTCGAACGGTTCAAACCCCGTTGATCACCCCCCCCCCCTGAGATAAGGTACTAAGGCTAAACCGCGCTTCTATGAAAACTCCATCCGATGTTAAAATCTACTGACATAACTATATTTTTGTAGCTCACCCAGTTTACGGCGAGTCCTCTTGATGGCGAGTTGATTTTTAATAAACAATAAAATTAAGAAATTTTAATTTTACAGTAAAATATTAGTTGTTAGTGGAGACACTTTCAATAAAATTTAATATAGATAATTGTGACGGTGATAAAGTTAACACTTTTAATTCAAAATTTCGTCGAGTGCACACGTGCCTTACAAAACATTTTGTACTTTTGACAATTTTTTTTATTGGATTTGGTAGTGGCTCGATATAAATAATTTATTATTAACTTATTATTAATAATTATTAAAACAACGCAAATGCGGATCATATAGAATTTTGAAGGCAAATTGTACAAATAGCCCGTCCAACATCTGAGGGCTTTACGCACTTATACATTTACTCATTTACTTAATTACTCATTTACTTATTTACTTTGGAATTCGGAGTTTACTTACTTCGTTGGATTTGGATTTTAGTTACTTCGTTGGATTTGGATTTTACTTAATTCGTTGGATTTGGATTTTACTTACTTCGTTGGGTTATTATTTTACTTACTTCGTTTGGATTTTGGTTTATCGTCAACGTTTGGGAGATCAACTCGTAACGAGGAAAATCGTTCGATCATTCGAGAAGACACGACTGGTTAGAGGAATTTCGAGGAGCTGAATTCTGGCCATCGTGTGGTAAGACACTTCAGCCACTAACGTTTAATTTTGAGGTTTCCTTGTATTTTAAGAGAGCTCTTTTAGTGTACATTTAGGGAGGGACCTTTGTGTGTGACTGGGTTTTCTTACTTACTGTAGGTTGGATTTAGTTCCAAGGGAGGAATCTCTCCAGTTGTCTATTCGTATTACATTGGTACATAATTTGTTAAATTTATTTGCAAATCTTTATTAATCTTTATTAATAAGCCAGTGATATTAAATCTATACCTTAAAAATTAATTTTGTTGTTTTTTTGTGATTTTTTTTTAATTAGCAACCGTAATATGGCCCCCAAAAATGATCTAGTTACGTGCCTGGGTGTGGTCGATATTGGCTACAGCATCCTGGTGTAGAGTGGTACATACAAAAGCTAAATAGAAACATTGATACTGATAAAAAAATGTATACTTAAAGTAGTCATGTCGAGTACCAAAAGGTATTTTACGTATCAGCTATACCTAGAGAGTGATTAAGCAGAATAACAACCAGGCCTGAATTTACCATTAGGCTGACTAGGCTGCAACCTAGGGTCATGGGTAAAAAAGGACCCCATAATCTTCCAAAATATTGTTTACTCGGTGTGTTCTTTCGTACTTCGAATAGTAATTTAGAAAATATATTCTGTTGACTTATTTTGTTTCAGTGAAACGTCCTTTCGGGAGAGTATCAATCACTACTAAAATTCCTGAACTTTATTTTAAGCTGTTTGACCTTGAACAATCAAAAAATTTTGCCTGCGCCGCTATTTTATTTTAACCCTAAAGCTACCGTACGGGGTACCCGGGTACTTTTTTGAGTTTAAAAGCTTATAACTTTTTTTATTTAAAAGGAATATTATTGAGACTCTTTGACATCCTGTAAAATTTAATTCTTTATACGAAAATATTAGAGGGGCACAAAAAAATTAAGTGAGATGGGATATTTTTGTAATTTAATAACTTACACCTTAAACCTACCGCATGGGGTACCCGGGTACCTCGCTATTATTTGCTTGTATTTCATGGGGAAACAATCAATTAAAAGTAGGATTATTAAAATTATCTATTTATATTACACATTTTTATATTATAAATAATTATTATTATTATAAACAATAATTATTACTATCTAGAAATCGCAAAAAAAGTTAGTGATGAACTTTTGTACTTGCACAATCGTTAGATCTAATGGGAGTCGGTGAGATATGCCCATCACTGACAAAATTTTTACAACTTTCTCATCTCTTCCTCGTTTTCCTGTTTGGCATCTTTTCACGATTCTTCCAAATTATGCAACAACCAATTATCCTCAGTCGTTCAGTTTTATCCTGTTCTTGAACGTTTATTTGTGGCTGTGGTTTTGTAATACTTACTTTGACGCCAAGAAATGATAACAATGCAATTTTTATCAAAATAAAATTGAATAATTAATCTTTTAGTTCTCTAGTTCATAATCCTTAATCCCTAATCCCTAGTTTAGTTAGTATAGATCCTATATACTTCGATCTAGTATGGATGGCATACAAAGAGTTTTTCCTAAATCTTTTAAAATTTCCCTACGTTGATTTGATTTTGAAGGCAGCTAATAGGGTGATTTTGAACAAAAATTATTTCTATGATTCTGGACACGGATTATTTGGAAAGATTTTGCAGTACAAAATAAAAATAAACCCTGTTGTAAATGTCCACGACGCTATGCCCACAGAAAGCGCATGTTGTCTTCACAAAACAGCTTTACTTTTGAGACGCAAATAGTCATTTGCTGGTTATAAATAAATTTTGGATTAGGTAAAAAGGCGTGGGAAACTAACAATTGTCTTCTGGGCACTGTCGAAATAAAGCAAGTGCCGACACAGGGTTTATTTGTAAAAATATTGCAGTGTAATATAACATAAACTCCGTTGTAAATGCCGACGACGCCATGTCTTCACAAAACCGCTCCAATTTGACAACAAAAATTGTTATTTTAATTTTTTTTAAATTATAATTTAAAAAATAATACATTTGCAAGTTGCAATAATAATTAATATTGCCCAAATATAAACTAATTAGCTGTATTACTACTCATTCTCCATATAAAACATGCAGGGTACCCGGGTACCCCGTGCGGTAGGTATAAGTTGTAAATTTGTATGGTACCATGAGGGTTAATACCGAAACATATTTGTTTATATGCTGCAATTTTTATTGACTCACGGTTTCTCTTCCCGTTTATATGACCGCTCCTGAAAATTTTTTGCCTAGCACCTTCTCTCAGGTAAATCCGGGGCTGTTAACAACTATCAGCTATACGGGAAAAATTGAAAATATTTGTCGCGATAGTAGGTGATTAGTCCATTCTATGGTCGTTTACCAGTTTTTGTCTTATTTATTGTCCCCGTTTCTTTGTATTTTTTCGCTTATGAATGTCTGTTTTTTCGTTTTTTGTGATTGTTTGTAAATAAACCCGGTAAATAAGAATAGTTGATTATTTTAATAATCGGGTCCAAAAAGCAATGGTATTTTTGCTTCTGAAAATCGTAATAGAGTAACTACAATTTTAAAGTCTACACGCGATTACCCTATACCCTATATGCTCCCTGCTCTGTCTCGATACGATATATTCAGTAATTGTGTACTAATAAGCATTTACGCTTCCATTAAATTTACGTTCAAACACTCGCTTTTTCTCACCGTTCACGATCCACTAAACTACTAATTAGTGCTAAATACATTTAAAGAACATTGTGGGGTTAGTTCTTGTAAGTAGCTAGAAGGAAATTAAATGTTAGCCACAAATTGAACGTGTATTTTTTCAGTTAAAACGCAAATTAAAATAAATTGTTCGTTAATAAGCATTAAAGTAAATATAGGTATAGTAAAACTAACAGGTAAAATGTTTAAAAGAGTTACAGCTCCAAGCAGCAACACCCACAGAGATTCGTTACGAGTTTCAAAGAAAGAAAACAAGCGCATACTTGTGAACTTTTTCTTTTATATAAAGACGAGGATTAACAAGTTTGAACGAAATTAAAGCTATGCAGTTTGAAACTAAGAAATAATTTAATTAGAAGCAATTTATTCGGCATCACAAAACCCAAAAAAACTACGTAACAATTCAATCAAGAACTAACATAGAGAAGATCCACTTCTCTACGAATAGGTACATGCTGTGATTATGCAGTTACTTTGCTCGTAACACAGAGGTTCTAATCAATAGTTCACAAGAATGAATTTTAAGCTCGTGCAACAATTATTGAACTTTTGTGGTACTAGTAGTAGTAATCATTTTATTCTATTCATCAATTGAAAAGTTTTCTTTTCTCTTTTTATGCACTGCTTTCGTTAAAAAGGAAGTTAAATTTCTAATTAAAGTTATGTTTGTGCACTGAATAAATTTCGTAAAAAGGAACTAAAAAACAAGTTTCGGAGTGTTTTAGTTCTAAAAGAAGTTCCCGGCAAGTAAGAACTATATTTTTAGACAGTAATCCTGAACAGTTACAGTAACTAAATGCAAACAAAATTCTAACAAATTATCGATAATAAATAAACATTTATTGAAAATATAAGACGCTAGTCTAGACCCATGGCTTAGCGTGCCTTCTATAAAGCACTGTCACCTGCATTACAAAAACTATTATTTTTTCTTTTGTACTTCTCATACTAGAACTCTCGTTCTCGTTCTCGTTCTCGGTGGGCCCTGAAGGCTTCTCTTAGCCGCGGGGTATAATTTTTACCTGCTTTGGGCGGTATCTCATTGAGCATCTTGTAGATATGCCCTGTGCCTATCAAACTGTATTTCTCTTAGCTCTGTTTGGCATCAAAGTAGGTATACCTGTTTTTATTTAGACGTTACACAATTTACTACTTTACGATTTAAAATTATTTATTAAAGAAAATTAGTTAAAAAGTAAAATACCGACTTTGTCTTCAATAGTTCAATGTGCACTAGTGTACTAAAGCCACTCGGACCATCAATCTTTTGATGTAATGTTTAATCAAAGTAAAAGCAAGTACAAGTCTGATCGATAAGGTGAAGAATTTCCTAATTGTCTAGTGATGCACTCAAAATAACAATGGATCCTTATCCCTTGCACTTCTTTATTTATTATTTATTTAGTAATAAATTAAACTAAAATGCAGTGGAAGGCGATCAAAACTAACTAATGTAAAACTAAGCACTATCATTTAATTCACTTTACTGTTATTTTGAGCCGTTAAGTGCACCTTTATTTATTATAGAAACAAAAAGAACCTGTTGAATCCTTTAATGCGAAGATAAGCTACGTGTATACAAGAAAAGTTATATCGACGAGTTATATTTACATCGAACAATAAAACACAAGAAGATACTTAGGTACGTACGTAGTTAAGCACATTGTTTGGAGTTTCAGATATTTATTTAAATTTAATAACAAAGTTTTTTGCTAGAACTTTGTTTATTTCAAATTTTATCTTCAAAATTACTCATTTAAAAGCGAGAGAATATACGATCAAAATGCTTCAACTCGCTCAAAAATATTGAATATGCTTTTGCAGTCCTTTGAATTGTTATATTAATAGCAGTTGGGAGCATAATAGGTGCTGGCCACATTATCTCGACATTATAATGTTGGACTCACAACACCAATCCGTGTACTAGCTAAGCCCAAGCTAATAGGTTGTTAAAAATTTAACATTAGTAACTTCAAAGGGCATCAATATTCAAACTATCAGAGTTAGGTACCTATTAGTTGTTATTAAATTATTATTTATTACAATATGTTCATGTGCATGTACCAGACTGCGCCATTTACAAGAAATTAGAACCTCGTAGCTTACGAAAGTTTATTTATAATCAAACTAAGGACAGTTAAACTAGCTCATGCTTTAAACCTTTGGTTTCAAGAGACAAACTTGTGCAATATCTCTGTAGTATGACCTATATTGTTTCTAATCCACTTCTATATGACTAAATTACTTTAATTTTTTTCAAAGAAAAATATAAGCGGCACGAAAATAAAGTATATCAAGATAAAAAGACGCCAGAGAGAAGATTTAAGACCGTAAAAAATTAAAGATGAGCTTTGAAATTCTTTTGTGTGTGGGAGATTATTTTATAGAGCTCCGCATTTTCAAATCGCTGTTTTAGTAAAAGTACCTGTCTTGCCGTAGTAGATTATTTGTACTAAGATTTTCTTTATACTTTTCAATCAAGTTTAGAAAGTTTCTTTTAAGGAAATATTAAGATTAGTCATTAAGCTTTGCGTAAGTCAACAATGTAACAAAAATGGCTTTAAATTCTTTTGTAAAATTAAACGTCGGCGAATTTTTCAGAAAAACTCGTAACTGAAATATTACACTTCTCAAATTATAATTTTTCTTAGTTATCACACTTGGAACATTATTTTTCAGATGAGATACTAAATTGCCGCTTTTTATTAGCTCTCCATGGTCGCTTTGAATTATTGGCACAAGGGGTAGCTTAAAACCCCGCAGTCATTTTTTAATATGCTCTAACGGCGCGCTATTTTTTACAAAATAAATTGGAATAGGTGTGATAGAGAAAGATAACTATCCATATATAAACAAAAAGTACTTCCACACATATATATCGACCGTTAAAAGGTTACTCCTCTATTACATTTTTCAAATGACGACTCCTCTGAACTACACTGAGTAGCAACACCTGAGGGCACAAACTTAAGCCCGATTATGCAAATCCACCCTACACCACTCCCTTGTATTGTATCTAACCACAGCTACATTGTGTAACACCAAAATAATGTTCGGCAGATCCTTCCACCGATTTCATTCCAGGATATCGAATAAGATTATTCGGGACAAGGTTGTACTGCTTCAACTATTTGGTTTCATTAACCATTTTACGTAAAATCGCTTGTCGTAATAGTAGACAAATGGTGTTATTTAATTTTTGTGTGGCGGTCGAATGAGCTCGAGAAGCTTGTTCAATTTGACTTTTCAAATAATAAATCCAATCATTTTATTCACAAATTGTGAGTAGTTAATTAATGTTTTTCATTTACATAAAACAAAAAAGAGATTAATCCGTAACTTTTTAAAAACCCGTTGTACACAACAGCTACTTCGAATGAGTCGTGTTCGACTTAAAAATTTGAATTAAATTATCATAAACTTTCTGTGTAATGTGCACAATGTACACATTTGAAAGGTACATAATGTTAAACTCGGTCGAATAACATTGATAATTAATGCAATTGCTACAGTGATCTGACGATGTTTAACGCGTTTACATATTGAATGCATTTAACAGCTTAGCAGGTGCTTGTAAATTATAAATGGCTTGATAGTGTTTAAAACAGATGACAATACAATATTAATAGAGGAGAAAACATTAGTAATAAAATATAGCGAGCGTAAAATAAAATGTGCAGTTCTAACGTTCAATAGTCGAAACAAAAGAGAATCGAAACTCGGAAAATAAGGTTGATTTGTACTAACCAAAAGGACTAGGAAGATTAGAAAGGGCTTTCCTAAAGCAACCAAATCTTTTACAGACAGTAAGGCTTCCCTAATAGGGAAAACCTAGAAAACAACAAAATTTACCGTTTGCGAAACTATCGGGACGACACGAAAAGATATATTTGAAAAACTACATTAGAAAAATAAAAGTTAAAACGTTATTTATGTGAAAAATCGACATTTTTGATTTATCGATGATGCGTTGGTCACAATGGTTACTAAAACATGAAAATATATTCTAAAAAATATCTGACAAATCAAAATATAAAAAAAATTTGAGTAAAATAATATATATTTTTATGTAACGGATGAACAAATAAATATACGAAAGAGTGACTTTTGAGAAAAATAAGCAAGAAAAAATAAACATCGTTATTGCTCTAGCAATGCTTTCAAATCGCAATACAAACAATGATGCCAAAAATATAAAAAGAAAATATACTTAAATTTTCTTAGCGAATAATCAATTTACCTATATGTTTTCTATAATGTTTCTGTAGACACACATTCAAATTTTTCTAAAAAATGAGTGGGTATACAAGGAAGTAATTAAACTTGAAAGAATCCTTCAAGTCGGCAAGTTGGTATTGGTATAGATTTTCATACATACATACGTTTTTCGGGCCAAATACTTCACTTGAACGTAAAGGCAATTTTTGAACGAACTTCTCTTCTTGTTAAATTAGAGTAACAAGCAATCAAATCATTTAAAGTTGTCATAAGTTTTTTTTAATGTACTCCGAAGGGACAGTAAATACAAAGCTAAATAACTAAATTAATAATAAATATGAGCTCGATGTATTGATGTATAGCTACGTAGCGTTTTCTAAAATTTAAAATTGATTTCTTTAAATGCCCAAAATACAATAACTAATCAATAAGCTATTCTCCCGAATTATTTATGATTTATTAATAACTCCCAACACTTCTGGCAGCTTTTCGATTCCACCCTGAAGAAATCGGGTGGTTTGGAGGTGAAGAAGTCGTCGAGTCAGTTTAGAAAAGCAGCGTAGTCGTTGTGTTGGAGATTGTTGAGAGAGCGAAAAAGAAAAAAATCTGATGCAGCAAGATCCGGAGAACAGGGCTCCCAGCCGAGCTCTTGAATTAATGATCGATGAATTGTAATGTTAGCAGTATGTCTTACCGGTGACAATAAACCTTAAAAATTATGAAAATTCTAAATCACTGTTGATTGAATTCTAAGTTTCCTTATCTTCAAAATTTTAATAGCCACCCTCTATTTCTTAACATATGAATAGATTTCAATTTTTTTACAAAATGATAGAATTTCTGATGCCTTTTGAAAAGATGTATTAAAAACTATGGGGTGTCATTTTTTAATATGGGGTGGTTAGAGATGAAAGGGTACAATTAGAATTCAATCAACAGCGATTTCGAATTTCCCCCTCGAAAATTAAATTGATGTGTTTTTTCTCAAAATTGTGCTTATTTTAGATCCATAGTTAGTTGTTCTGGTGGCTAGTTTTAAATTAAACACCCAACATAACAGAGTAAGCCCCCCCCCCCCCAGTACAGGTTTGGGAGGAAAATAACCTTGTTTTGATCCTGAGAGAAGTAAAAGGCTTTCAAGAAGACTGAAATCTCTTACCCATGTGAGCGTCTTGGCTTGATCTCTCAGTGTTTGGTGGCATAAACGAGCTAATCTTGGAGCCAGAGTTAACTCCACAATGAACCTAAATCAACAACTAATTCTGAGTTCACTTAAAATATATTTGACTCTAGAAAATTGATGAGTTAACCCTGGATCAAGTGCCTACGAGCTAACCTAATACCATGCTAAGATCCAACTTTATATTCAGATCGTAGAGTTAACTTTGACTCCGAGATTATCTCGTTTATACAACTAAGGCCGAGTATTCGATTATTTTAAGCAATATCTATTGTATTGTAGCTAAAAAGATAAATACGGTGACACCCGGGTATCACCACCCCCCAGAGTGTGTTGGCATTTCTTAAAGGTCAAAAATCCGCTACTTGATACGCTCATCATACTTGAAATTCTCATAATTTACATAAAACGATCTATTGGAAGATGTCCTGGAAGCCCAAGTCGTCAAGTCGATACGGTTTCTCAAAAATAAAATATTTCACATTAAAATGTGAAGTGTGTTAAAAATGTATAGCGGGGACAATTGAAGCAAACCACGATTGGGACCATTGTTTCAATTGCGAGTTTGCAGTCCTCAAATAAAGTGTATTATAAATTATAACTTAGAGGTTGATTTTGTTCTTATAATAAATACATGGACAATGGACAGGACAGTGATACAAACGAGGATGAATATTTTTGTCTAGTGTATTTCGAACCATATAGCTCTAGCCGCCCGGGAGAGGGATGGGTGCAGTGTATGGATTGTCGAAACTGGTCCCACAATGAGTGTACTCGTCAAGAAATCAACAAATAATCGTTTATCAGAGTAATGTGTAAACCATATAATAAAAAATTTACTAAATCTAAACTCGTTTCAATTGCCCCAGGTAGATATGTTTCAACCGTCCTGTCCTAGCTACGGGGGGGACGAATGAAACATGTCGGTTATTTTTTTTAAATATTTATCTCTTTCAAGAACCATTGATAAAAATCCATAATTTTCCGAATTATCTTTTGATTCTCAAAACATTAGGATTACAACTATTTCGAAATTTTCTCAATAATAAAATGGCGGTCAATCAAAACTTTCAAGTTAAGATAGTTTAAAAACTATTCTATGTATTTATGAAAAAAATACATTTACAAAGTCCTTCGAGTATCTACTACTCGCCATCGTGTTATTGAAAAAAAAATCTAAATAGTTGTAAATACAAATGCTTTAGAGAATCAAAAGAGAATTCGAAAAACCTTTGATTTTTCTCATTGGTCCTTAAAATAAGAAAGTTATGACGATTGTTAGAGAAATCTAAGAAGTTGAATAACTACGAACTGGAGCTCCAAGTAAAAAAAAATTAGCACCAACAAAGGTTGTTTATTTCGATTAGTTGTAACTGCCATTTTCGGGTACCCACTTACTATTTACACCCTGTATATCACGATTTACGATAGTAACGCGGAAGCACAAAAATCGATTTAAAATGTTTCAATTGCCCCGGTCTCCCTATAGCGCCCACACGCCTAGCTTTTGAATTGCCTATGGAATGCAATGTAAGCGGGAAAATCAGTAGCTCACTTATGCTTCCTTTAGCGTCGCTCAGTCGGTTGAGGGGTAGGTTCGGCGTCGGAATAAAAGTTAGAGGGGTAGGTTCGGCGTCGGAATAAAAGTTACACACATACCACAAATTAAAATATTTATTTTAAACCCAAATAAATAAAATGTAATAAATCAAGAGAATTCAAAATATTAGTATTAAATACAAATCAAATTTAATTAATTAACCAATTAACCAAAATATTCTGGAAGAAAAACAACGATAAATTATATACAGGGGCAAGGACCTGGACCAGGTAAAGGGAAAAGGGGAAGGTGCGGCTATAAGGCACTACGGCGGTCCTTGCGGACCACCACAGCACAGTAGCCACACGGAAGGGATGTATTTGGTTGCCACACTTGGGACCACGGACAAAACGAGACTTTACACCGACTACTATAGGACTCCCCGATTCTTCCGGCGCACGGCTATTTATTAAATGTTCCCCTCCTTGGGAACCAACCAATCACAGAGCTAGCTGTGATTGAATGAATGGGGATAGTATTGGCGGACGGGCTATCATCCACTAACTAATTATAATTATAAAAATGTAATTAGTGGCCTTTGGGAAAAATTTGGACGCGGAAAAAATGCGCTGTAAAAAGGGCATTCGAATGGTGTTTGTCTCGTCGTAATCGGGGAAAATTTGGGGACGAAAAAGAAATAAAAATTAAATTCAGGGCCAGTAATTAATAAAATTAATTATGGGCCATCAGGGGACGTAAATAGAAGATTAGGGGAGCAAAAGAAATGCGGGGCGAAGTTCAGAATTTAATTTTTGGACAAAATTAAATCAAAGTTGTTAAATTATTACATTTTGTATACGAAGGTCGGACGTTAAAATGATTGACCTCGTGCGTCTTGAACGAACGTACGCAAGATAATGGTCAGATGTAGGTATAATTTAATAATGGTTAATTTTTGTTAATAATTAACAACGGGGAAAATGAACAAGGGAGAAATATTGGGGCGAGGTTTAAGGGTAGTAGGTGGACAACCAAAACGGATGCGGATTTGGACCAGCTCAGAGCTAGAATCTTGGGATTCATATCACTCTGAGCTGTATAAGAAATCCACATCGTTACAGCAAATGTTGTAGGATTGTTGATTGATCACAATTTTTTTTTATCATATTGTCCTCTTTTAAACGAGAAGTCATTTTAATGCAGTAGTTAATGGCTCAAATAGTTGTAATATACCAGTCTCAACTACGCGGTTAAAAATTCAAACAAAAAGATTTGTCGGAAATGTTCGTTTCCTTGTACTTGACACTCCATTTTCTTTAGCCAACCCCTAACTTTCTACAAATTGAAAAATTCAAGAATTATTCAAAAAAACAATATGACATCAAAATGACATTGATATTTCCCAAAACAAATTTGTTTGCAAAGCACCTTTTACCTAACACTTTTTACCTAAAACGCTACGAACTTATGCATCGACCGATAATTTAGAGTTTAGAGCATCTTAAGGTAAAAAAGTGTCAATTAACAGGTCACGACTCCATGTCTAGAATCGTAATAATTTACTGGCCGAAATTCCTTTGTTCATTAGGTTTGAAGTTTCATTAGCAGCGTTTCACATGGAGAGTCTGATCAGTACGTGCGTGCGGTAAAAGTGGAAGATACGCGAGTAACGAAAATAAAAGCAGACGCACATTACCATCCGTAGTAGAGAATGTGCTGCCTGAAAATGAAATAATATTGCGCATCAGTCACCACCGCCTTTCCACTTCAACCCACCTGTTGAAAATGGCATTGTTTAAAATCAATTTGCTGTTATTGTCATATTTTAATATCGAATTTACAAAAAATTATTTATTAAACTGAAAAAAAACTCTTTTTTTTTCATTAAATTTCCTTTAAACTCTTATAACTCTCTACGTGTATCATTTCAACTTGTCAACTTTACAAAGTGAACTTTATTAAAATGCCATTTGACAGCACGACATTTAACTTGGCTTTCAAAAGCTCTAGAGCCGTTTGTAACTTGCACTTGAAAGATAATTATTATCTCACTTTAAAATTTAAATTAGTTCAACTAAAATAAATAACATTACCAATTAGCAAAAGTTTTGTGTAAGGATCTCTGGCTACGCTATACCTACCTAATTATTCGACTCTCGTTAAATAAAATTTAATTAACTTTATATAAAAAAATAATTTTTGACGTTCCTCTATTATTGTACTAGTTACTTTTCGCGTTAACTGTTAATTAATAATTTTTTGAAATACAACAGTGGAACTTATTTTGTTTTAAAGTTGAGGTAACAAAATTTTTGTTATGGGTTTCAAATTAATTTTGCAACAATTTGGCTACAAAATTTATACGATACACAAATTAAAATAAATAACGCGGCATTTACCACGGACGTCGTGATACAATATTTCAATGCAGCCCAGTTATTTATTACTGCCCTTCAAAATAACGATATAAGCAAGTGTTGCTGCTAGGCTCTGCATTATGCCACCCTCGCAGTAGCGTTACTGAGGTAGTCAATGGGGAGGAATTTTAATACAGCACTATCCACTATCCAGCGTCTTTCGTAGTAACGATTTAGAGAAAAGCTGTGGGGTGCTGTTACGTTTTATATCTCTGGAGATGACGTTTCAAACTATAAGAAACATCAATAAGAAGGAAGATGAAGGAGGGTTCTTAGCGAGTACAACTTATGTCAATTGAAGTAGCAATTTAACGTTATGCTTTTCGTTAAATACGTTATTCCGACCACGTTATTCTCTAATTTATTATCTTACAAAGAACCGAACAGCATGGCCGTTTAACAGCAGACTTAATTTAATTTTTAAACGTAAATTTTTAATCACCGATTAACTTCTTGTTTAAGACTTTAATATTTTAGATTGAAAAAATTATAGTCCCTAATAAAAACCAATTTTGTTTTTAATAACAAAATACCTAAAAAAGGATAATAAAATCGTATTTTTTTTTCACTTGATCGATTCTTTCCCGATTTTTACTATACGGTTATTGTATGTAGTCGTTACATGTTAACTTGTTATGCTTGTTGAATATAAATGTGTTAGAAACTTGTACTTCTATCATTTAATGTCACATCGTAAAACCCAGAAGCAGAAAATTTGCTTTCAAAGGCTATCTAGATTTTATCGGTTCACCAAATAAAACGTGTTTACTTCAAAGTCACAGCTCAAGTATTTAAACTGCTATCGTTTCACATTTTTTAAATAAAACTCTTTTTTGTAAATAAAATTGGAAAACTGAAAGACGAAAATAAAATACACTTATACGTGTTTTTCTTAAATAAGAACGGATTGTCAAGTTAGTGAGCGATGCAATGGGGTAGAACTGTCGTTGAAAGATAATGGTGAGAGCTCAATCTTAATCTACTTATTATACCTAACCTTCCCAATGAGTACGGGGGAGTATGTGGATGTGGATTTGAGGATGTTAATGTTTGGCAAGAAGTTTCCGAGCTTCGTGAAAATATTTTCAACGCGAATTAAATTTTACTTAAGCGTTTATAAAATCCTTTTTAATTAGTTTAAATTGCTTTTGACGTTGTGCGTTAATTTTGATGAATTATGAAACATTTAAGTTCAGTAGCTTTATTATGTTTTAATAAAAAGATTTAGAACTGATGAATAAAGTGCAAATCTAAAAAATTGAATAATTGACTCAACAGTATAGAATTACGAAATAAATAAATAAAAAAAAAGCAAAATCTTTTTGCTCTTTTCGAAAATATCAAAGGAAGTTTTTAAACTGTTTTTAGTCTTTGCTAAACAAGTATTTTGCATCTAGAATACATTTCGAGTTTCCTTAGACGCCCTCCTTTTTTTATGCTAAAATTTAGAAGTACCGATTTGATAAGATCAAAGCTATATAGCTGTTTGTACTACTGATAAAGTACTTATTTAAATTAACACTTTTAACGAGTAGTTCTATTACTAAATTCGTTTAGTTTTGCTAATAAAAGTGAATTATTGTGATAGTTTTTACTTATCTTCAACTCGTTTCATCTAACACCATTCTCATATTAACTTGCTAGTTCTTTTTTTAAGAACTTACAACTAATCCATAGTTCCTTTCTCGTCTATCTTGTACAGATTGAAGATTAGTAAAGCATTTAATTTGATACAATCTGGAAGCTTAAACGATAACTTCCTTGTTCTACATTATACATGGTTTACAAACCAACTTGGTCAATCCCGCAAGTTTTAGTTTAAGAAGGATAACGCGAGCTTATTATAAACAGGATCTGAACTCTGAACAAACGACTTTCCCGTACACATAATGTAACAACTTATTTTATTGGGAAAATAAACGAATGTACCATAGTAACAATAAAAATTTCGTGTTAAGTACAGGAATCTCACTTATTAACAAGCGTAGATAGAGAGTTGGTTAAATGGACAAAAACGATCTTTGAGTCATGCCTACACCAAATAAAAAAACAAAAGATATCCCCTGCATAACGTTTCTGAAATATGGCTAAAAATAAGAAAATTGGCGTTTTCAATTTTTGGCTCTAAAATCATGTTACTTATACATTTTTGAAATCAGAATTTTTCTCGCTATCCGATGGCATAAAACTTTAAAATGTCTCCCATATGAAAAACTAAAGTTGGTATCGATATACAATAAACTAAGAATGAAAATGTATTGGCATCGTCTGAAATAACGGAAGAAGTTCCCTTTAAAAAGTGTTTTTAGTTTTTGAATATCTTTCCAAATAACGATTTTAAAGCCAAAAATTAAAAACATTAATTTTGGTATTGAAGAAACGTTATTGGGAGGGGGTATTTTTGTTTTTTGATTTGGTGTGGAGGCATAACTCGATGATCGTTTCTGTGCATTTAACCAACTCTCAATATTTACGCTAATTATCTAATTAATAAGCGAGATCCCTAGATCGTGTGTACCTATACGAGTTTTTTTTTCAAATTTTATAAAACCTATAGTATATGCAAAAAGCTGCCTTTTAGTGTGATTATTACACCAAAAAAAAATCTCACGAAAATCAAACGTTATCTTCGGATGCCTAAACGACTTTAACCCAAATATTCAGACAAAGTAGAAACGTTCAAAAAGTTGAAAAGATCACAATTTGGTAGACGTCATCCACTTTTGAGCATACAGAAAGTACAGATAATCATCGTCAATGTTTTAAAAATGACAACTTGTCTTCATCCAAACCTTCCAAATTTAGCACAAGCTCGTGACAGAGCGGGTGTCCCCGATAGAGCAGCAGCAATTATTATTGGAAATGTAGCTCTGAAAGATACTGGTGTATTGACTAAAAAAGATTTGTCTAAAATAGAATAAAACGAGTAAGAACTAAAGGCCGTATTAATGTTAAGAAGAATGTAAGAAATGCAAGGTCCTAGGTTAGTTTAGGGGATATATTTTTATAAACGAAAAGACCGCACTTTTGTTCAAATTAAAAATGATCCTAGTGCTGCAAGGAAGACATCCGTTGAGGAACATAATATCGTACTGGTTTCCGAAGCAGGATCCAGATATCTGGCAGCTCACACAGTATAAAGTATAGCATTATGGAATTCTTACAACAAAATGACATCTATTTCAACATTTGGACGGCAGAACTACTGGCCCTTAAGGTTATTGTCGTGAAATCGGCAGACAATTAGAAACAATTATAATATTGTGTAAAGTAGCTTATTACAAATTTTGAGAAATAGAAATTAAGTTGCCTGAAATTACTACCAGTGACCTTAGTAGCGACCAGCATTACTTTTATAAGATCTGTAGTAATATTTCAAAAAGTACTACACTCTGATTAAGCCTGTTGCATAGGAAACCAGATAAAGTCGCCCATTCCAGATGGTTATCGACGGCTAACCGAATACTGCGATTATATGTATCTATGTGTCAACAACAAATTCATCAGAAAATCTGAAAATTTTGACGAAATACGTAATGAAGGCTCCTACATTTTTAGACATCTAACTTTGGCCATCTTGACAATACGGTAGCAATCATTTGTTTGACATGATCAAAAAGTTCATACTTTTGCCGCAATATTAAAAAAATTATAGATCAGGTCGTTTAAAGGAATGGGTATATTGACCACCCTGAGACTCTTTTGTTGGCCATGCTAGCCGATAGTAGGAAACCAAATAAATAATTAGGTCTTAAAAGGATACTGAAATGTAAACTGTCAGGGATACCTAATGCAGAGCTTCCGGAATTCAAAGTTCCAAAATTTAATTTTGAGGCTGATAGTTAGATCGAATTAATTAACTGGCTGGTAGTCAAATACAATTACCAAACCGCCCCTGACAGTTTGCATTTTCGATAATCAGTTAAGAGAAATGGATGTCACTTCCAAGCTGTGGAAAGATGTGTTAAAATGGTCACATAAGCAGTGTGTGGTAATGAAACAAGGGATGGATTTATAAGGTCGGCAATTCCTTCTAGAGCTACCTTGCCAAAATTTGAAACAAAGAACCAATGTCTGCAGGTTTTTAACAAACAGTAAGCCAAAAATGTACAAGGTTGTGGTAAGAGGGTGGCGGAACTCGATATGCAGTCACCTCCACGTGGTGACGTGGTGAGTTCTGGGTTATTTCCATGAAATAAACTCTTTATTTGGGTTCTTAGTGGAAATTAGCGAAGACCTGCTGCATAGAATATGCTAAACTTTATAAAGGCAATTTTTTTAAAAAATCAACAACAAATGAGCAGCCGAAGATAGCGTCGTAGCAAATCAATTTTTTATGGGCTAGCTTCACTCTACCCAAGTATACACTGCGTTCAAGCTATACGAGATCGTTATTACTTATTACAGGGAGCCAGGAACCTAATTGGACTTCGTAGTTTAAGCAAAACTTTTACACGGACTTTACATGCTGTAGAGTTTGAATGAATAGAATTTTAATGAGGATAGGTTTGATTAAAACGAGCACACGCCCTTTGAAGAGATAACCGTGTCTTACTCTATTCATGTGATGACGATAACAAAAATAGTTAATCAATTTATAGATAGTACTCTCAACATATTTATTCATCGATCTGTAGAAATTTTAAAATCGAGAGGGACAGATCCATTCATATTGGCATTGGTTTTGTGACATTTCAACTTTTGTGACGTTGTATATGGTCCGTACCTTGTTGTTTTTGACAAGAGGAGACTCCAACTAGTTCAAAACTCATATAAGTTAAAAGATGCCAGGTGGCTGAATATGTACAACAGACTATAGAAAAATACTTTGCATTATTCATTTCAAAAAGTATAAAACTATAGCGCGTCTCAATCAAAAGTGTTACTGTTGTAGGCATAGGGAACAGCGATGCCCGATTTACTATACGAATTATTATTTTTTTAAATCACTTATAAAAATTAAATAATTACAATTGTAAAATAAATATTGTACCTCTGTTTATTAAATTTATTTAAAATATTTTATAACGAAAAAAAAGGGTGCATTGTATGAGGCTTTATAAAATTTCACGATAAGCTGGCAACGAAGCGCTGATAGTAAAGGATCGCGCTAAGTAGAATGAACGTGTGTGCAAGAAAGCTAGTAAGTCCCTATCCTTACAACAGTAACACTTTTGATTGAGACGCGCTATAGATACTTGCACAGCTAGCAGCAGTAGGTACCTGTACAATTGTTGCTAAGTTGACTGGGACTGGATTCATTTTTCAAACGAAATGGAAGCTTTTTGTCCTTTCTAAATGAGCTAAAACATGTCATGTATTCGCGTTAAATTAAATCTTTTATGTGAGCATTCAAAAGTTAATTAAATCATTTCCAACATTCTTTGCCGAGTTACCACCCCCAGAAGTTCAGAGTACGCCCGCCTATTTAAGAACAGTTTGTCGTTCAAACTCAGTTTTGGAAATAAAATAAAAACGTAAATTTTTTTTCAATCACAATACTGTCATTTATTCTTGGCAAATGAAAAAATAATAGGAATTAAAGAAAAATTTTATTTTCATATTTTCGAACCCTCGAAGCATGTTATTACTAAATCAAAAATTTTTGTTGATGTGCAATCACAACCGAGTTATACGCTATCAGGAAAATCCAGAAAATATTAAATAAATCACCTGTCAATTCGGTTTATCACGCATTGTTTTTTTCTGCGACGGCGACGTTCAACAACACAAAAATACGAGCGGATTTAACTCGTGCGGAAATTTATATTTGTGATCTAAAACAACATATTCTGGGTCAATCAACACTTCTAGAAGAACAAACACCGAATCTATTGTTAAAACAAATATACTTTAAACTAATCTTAACTACAATCAAGCATTTTCCTACAAATAAATTAGTAAAGAGACAAAAATAAATAAAAAGAAACATTTTTTAAAATTCCCCTCGAGAGAGAAACGACGAGAAAAATGTTGGCTCTTAAGTTATTGTTGAGAGAAAAAGTTGTGGTTGAAAAACTATACATACCATCATATTATTTTTTATTGCGTCTTGATAGTCGAGTTATTTGTAACTTATTGAAAAAAGAAAACTAAAATCCTTTTAGTAAAACTTAATCTTCTAGAAACGATAAGAATAAGTGGCTAGATAGGCGTCGACGATTCGCTTTGTTCCATGTTATTTATTACAAAAAAACTTTTACTAAACTTACTTTACTCAATTTCCTTACGTAGACTTTTTAAGTGAGTTAATGTACTTTTTTTTATCTTATTCTTTTAAAGTCAACAAGTACTCTTTATAATGTTATATGTGCATTCGATATTCCGAGAGTAATGGTTCAATTCAGCAAGAGTTTAATGTAGCGTTATATAATAATTGAGTGTAATAACGTAATAACGGTTCTCTGCCACTTGACCTATAGAAATGGCCAACGTACAAGGACATTTTACTGCCGGACATTCAAACGAACAAAGATTTGGCCAAACGGGCACTTATTCGAGTTTCGTTTGGAAATATGACAGAATCAACAAACTTGTCAAGTCACGTGAGTTGTGGTGTCAGTCAACAAACCATGATTAAAATAGCGCTACTTTGGCTAATGTTTAAAAAAATTTGGCTCTTTCGTATAACCTTCCACCGACTCGAAAGCTCGTGGAGAGATGAAGACCGCTTCCGGCTAGTAAATAATGTACAATAACGATTTTTCCATCGTGCAATGATGTTTTTTAGAAATTACGTTGCAAACAAGAAATAAAAATAAGAGAGATACTATAAAATGAAAATTAGAAACAAAATTTAAAAATAAAAGTAAATCGTAAACAACACTGTACCAACGATATTACCCTGAGGTAACTACTTCGAGTGACCTTCTCGTAAGGGTGAAATATATCCATCTCTTGATAAACGACAACTTGGGATCGTCCTCGAAGTCAAATAATAATGAGGCAAACTATGCTCAAAGAGAACGAATTTGCATGTACCGATGATGGTGATGATTTTTGTGAATGCGAAATAGTTAAATTAGGATGCATCGACACTGAGCACCTCTAAATGACTTAAGTCATTGTCATGTCATCGCCACAAACTTCCTTTTCAAATTCTGAAACTACTCGGTTTCGATCAAAATCGTAGAAAGTTGAACAAAACAGAAACGTTGCAAAGTCCCGAAGTGTTTCGCAAACTGCCTGTATACATTCCCAATCTACCTTAATGGGTTTGGTTTTTGTATCTGTAGTGTTTCTCAAAGAATCAATTGTATCGGTAGAGTGCCTTATTCATGAGACAAATTACTAAAATTGTAATAGTTTCTGATGGTGTTCATTTTAAGAAATAAATTACCTTTTCGTGTTAAATAAAAATTAATTATAACAGAGTGTATGGACGTAATCTACAATTTCCGAGCATAGTATAATTTCATTAATTTTACACGAACCTAACAGCTTAAAACTCTTCCATTAATAAGAAATAATCAAAAACACACACCACTTAGTATTTAATTGAAAAAAGAAATATTATAAGTTACGCTCAATTGAATCGACGTCAAAAGCAGTATAAAAATTAAATTAAATAAATTGTAAGAAAATTCTTATTAATAATCGAAACTGGCGATAAAAAAAAGTAATAAAACTCATCTAACTTTGAGCACAAACGAACTTACTTTTGTGTCATAATCTACCTAGTACCTTTCAGTTATTGAACTTCATTTTGACACCAACCCTTATACCAACTTCTTTATACAGCTTTTATGTTTAACGCGATTATTGCAAAACTTTCTTGAATTATCTGCAGAATTTTGATTTTAAAATTTTATTGGAATTCCTTTAATAAATTGCCATCAAAATATTAAGTGAAGAAAATCGGAATATGCTAATAAAATGGAGAAGATTTTGACAGATTTAAAACCTGAACTTTTTGAAAAGAAAATCGAATTAAATTGATTGATACTTTGATAGAAATATGAACTTACATTTCATCCGGAAATAATTACAGGGTGCCCCAAAAATATTTATAATAGTTTTAGTTGAATAATTATAATAATTTATATTACGATATTATCAAACATCAAGTAAAGGTTGGCTACTCTTGGTAAAGAAGTGTTACTTTATGATAGTATGGTCATAAAAGTAATTATTGTAGTGTATTCGGTTTAGGTTTAGAAGAACCGAAACCAAAGGCAGTTCCAAGACGTAGCTCCGGAAGCCAAAAAATGCAATTCCCAAAATTCCACCCTTCTCGAGGCGCTATACTACAACGCGCTTCTAGCACATAAACTGTTCGTTTGACGACAAAAATCTTAAAGACATAATTTGTAGAAAATTGAATGCACTTTATTTTTTTACCAGAACACTTTTTTCTGAACACTAAAAGTGCGTAGTTTTCGAGTTGTAAGGTATAAAGCAGTAAAACGGTTTTACGGAATATTTTTGAATTTTTGTCAAACTTTAACAGGCCCTAGCGCGTGAACCGTTTGTTTTAGAAAAAAAATTTTCAAACATAATTTGTAGAAAATTTTACGTACTTTACTTTTATATAAAAGCCTTTTTCTCAAAAGGTGCGTAGTTTTAAAGTTCTAAGCAAAAAACTGAAAAAAGAGTAAAAACCCACCATTCTCGAGACGTCCTAATAGTAGAGTGCTGCACTGGGTATTAAATTGTTATTTCTGTTTTCACTTCCAGATTAAAAACAGGAACATTTTTAGATAATTCCTTATCTTTTGAGGTACAAAAATCCGATGGTCTCGACAAAATGTCGCCCTGTATAGGGTGGTTCAAAAATCCAAGAAACCTCGAAATTCATTTATTCAGCTTTTATCAAGTTTGACCCAGAATGACTAACTTTTTGGCAAAGGCTGTTTTATACTGTTTAAAAGTAGACTATATTCTCTATAATTTGAGACTATTATGGTCGCCGTAGACCCAATGGTATCAGAGATATAAACGTACAAACTTTGTAAAAATATACACGATTTATTTAAGAATTTAAGCTTGCACGATCGGCGTCATTAGTGTGAGTGGTTTTTGGGCTAATGGGCCATGGTCGGGAATTTTTTTGTGAGATTTTTGACGTTTCGTTGGCTGCTGTGGCAAGTGGCAAACATCCCTTCTTTAACCTTCGGTACTGGACAAAAAACCGGCAAAGATGTTTGCTACAGCAATAAACGAAACGTCAGGATTCTCTCAAAAAACCTCTCGACCACGGCTCATTAGCCTAGAAACCACTTGCACCAATATACGATTTACTTTTGTCTAGATTTAGATTTTTGACAAAGACCGGATTATTTACCTTGGGTCAAATGGGATAGTTACCTATGGTTTTTTGGTATGCTGTATATGATGACAACTTAATAATTAATCCAAGTTTTTGTCCTCGGCAGACCTCGGGGTTTGCAAAGTTTTGTACATTTGTATCTCGGACACTATTAGGTCTACAAGGATCATTCTGGTCTACCTTTGGCGAAAAATTGGCCCTTCTGGGTCAAAATTGACAAACTCGGAAAGACAGTTGGACGATCATCGGATTTTGGTATTCCAGAGGTAAGAAATCATTTGAAAAAAGTTCGAGCTTTTAAACTCGAAATGAAAACAGAAATCATTTCTAAATGACTTCGATACGGCTGTACACTACACTATAAATACTATAAGTTAATGCTGCCACTTTGAGTGACAGACGGTTGGTTTTATTACTATTATGGTGCAGTGTTCTTTTAGCTTGTATCGTTAAAAATTTTGTAATTTATCGTTTAATAAAAAATATTTTTTCTCCCGGACTATTCGTATCATCATCATCTGTCTTCGATACCCCCAATTAAACTTCCACGTATCATGTATCTCTGATACTCATTAGAATGTATATTGTATCTTTAGGTACCTATATGAAATTTTTTAATACTTATGACCTCATCAGCCATTAGCTTATTCAAATGTTATAGGAATGAATTACTAGTGGTTAACAATTTATGATGAAAGTTCCCAATCTGACCCTTTGCAAGCAAATTGCGTTCAATTTCAAGTTTTTTCGTGAAAATCAATGTAAAAGTTTTTTCCTTATCGTTTTTTTTATATCGCAGCCATTTACATGAATCAAAAATCAAACAATCACTCGAGATCATCGTTTATCACAGCCATATACACTATAGCATTTACATAAAAAGTACGCTAAAATGTAAATTTGTTAGGTTTGACATCTTTTTCATGAACTCAACTTATTTTTTCAAGCCACACTTATCAACAATAAATACATTAAACATCACACATTCTTCTGACATTTGTTGAATTTGATTTCAACTTTGGTCTACTCAAGACTTTCAATTTTATTTCTGTTCTACATTCTTGTAGCATCGTTAACTACAAGTTTCCTTGTAAGCTCGGAGGTTGTTCTTGTTACACCGTATTCTACCACTTAGGACTCAACATGTACGAGGTGACACCTTTTGAATACATTCTTTTTTATCGATTTAGAGAAATTGAAAACGACATAAAATTTTCTTATACATAAATTGAGTTTTATGTAATGACAAAAAAGAAAATGTGTTCTTTACAACAATAACAGGGCAGATGATGCAAAGTTTAATTAAAACTATAGTGCCTTACTTTGTAAAGAAAGGTCAGTAATTAGAACACCAACAATTGTTAAATAGAATGTAGGTAATTAACTTACTAGAGATAGGATAAGAAGGCAACCGTGAATATACAAAGTAGTAACCGAAGTTTGCCTAACTAACAAACTAAGTAGTTTGGGGGATTTAAGAAACTAACTGCCTAAAAGGTTTCTGTATTCGAAAGTTAACTAAGCAAAGTCAGGGAAAAAATTTAAAAATGATCAGCCGTATGCAATTCGAAAACTGTCGTAGTAGAGCTACTAACTGTACTCAAATAAATAACGTACTTTTTAAACTCGGTTAGGTTACGTTGAAGACGTCACTATAAAGAGGGTAATGAAAAATCAGATGAGCTGTTTAAGGGAGGTTTAAATAGTCTTCCCATGTGGCTCGGAACCAATTACAAAACCAGCTAGAGAGAGCGGGAATGCACCAATCTATATTACACTGAAAGATGGAAATGTAAAAATTACTTTTCCTTGCAAATTTATATAAATTTTATGTCTTGGAAAATTTTACGTAAAATAATTTTTGAGCACTCATAGGTAACGTAGATAGTGAGAAGTAGTTTTGCAATTTTCTATCTATTTTTCAGTCTAGTCAAGGGTTGATTTTAAGTCGAATTCTAATTTTTCACTTCTTTTAAAAACAATAGCGTGTTCCATAAGTTTTAAACGTTTAGAATTTGTTCAAAATGTTTTTAAAGTCACTATAAATTCACCTACCTTTTATCAAAGTTCGTTTGACTCGGGAAGGCCGCCTCGTTAGCTTTCTTGTCAATTCTGTAAAAAAAAATAGTTGTTAAAACTTAGTTCGAATGCAAAACGGGACGACTTAATTTCCCTATTTAATTAAACTAAATTATCGTAAAATTATAATGTAAAAAACTAATAATTTTAATTTCGTCGTTGTCTTCAAATTACACTGTTAATAAGGTATAAATCGACACAATAATTTATAGTTAAGACTAAATGCAACTAATTTACTTTAAACGTACTTGCGAAAACTTGAGTAATTTTCCTTTCATGCAATAGAGCAATTACCAAACTTATCCAAGGAGACTAACCCTCTTGAACATTTAAGTAAAACCATAAAATCCAATAACACTGCACACACATTTGGAAATTTAATAGTTCCGCATATAATTTACTCGTTTAATGTAATAGTACTAATTAGTTACACTTTGTGTACTTTCAAATTCCGGACCACTTATAGAGTTTGTTGTTTTTCTAACACAAACCCCGTTTGATCTTGTGCATTTAAACGTCTGCACAATTTCATCCAGAAAATGAAGGTGCAAAAGCGTTACGTTAAATTAAAATAGTGTGAAAACACTAGGTATGTTTAAAAAAAGGTCCAGAGGCGAAAATCAATTACTCGGCTACTAAAAACAACGAAATAAAAATAGTGGAAGAGGAAAATATTTTTAGAATTACTATTTTGAGTAGTCTGAAACTAATTTGGTCATTAATAAGCTCAATAATAAATTTTGTATTAATTATAAATTCGACAAATAATGTAAATTTTTTAATAACAAAAGTTTTTAAGTATAATGCCAGTTCTTATGTCTCATTCACGTCTTATATTAGTGGGTTAGGCCAGCCGACTAATTGAGTTACCCTTAAAACCCCATTGTTTTACTAACTACATAGGTAATGAAAAAACGTGAAGAATTTACTTGAAGATACTGTTTGATTAATTTTGAGATTTTTCCTTCGGTTTCTTATATTATCAGCAAGTACACGTACCAGAAAATTAACCCTTGAAAAGTTCAAATTTTTTCAAGTTGGGGTTAATATCATTTAAATATATTACGGTATTTTTAAAGATGTAGGTGTGTAGGTATTGAACGCATAAAAGGTGTGATGTATTAAAATAAACTGCATGGTTAGAAGTAGAACTCGTCTTTAAGCCTCGACGGACTGGGTCCTCTTAGGCTTATTATTATCCTCTCACGTAACAAAGTTGAAACTAGCCTCTCATTTTAATTAATTCCAAAACGATAAGTCTTCTTGTCTTATGAATTATATTCTTTTATTTTGATTTTATCTAATGTGATTAATACTGAAAATCGATTTACTATTTACTACACAGGGTCTGGTTGTTCTGCGGTCTTATCCTAGGTAATTATAACGTAATAAGTCGGTAAATTTTGGATTAAAATTATTTACTATCGCTACAATAGAAGAGTTACTGTACGAGCAGCTGTGATATCACTAGTGGGTGACTACAGAAAAATTTCTCTACAAACAGGCTACTTGGACCTGGGCAAGTTAGTGTTCGTTCTCATCTTTTACTTTTCAATCCAGAATTCAAGTTTCTAACGTAAGTCAAGGGAAGGTAGAAATTATAATTTTATAAGTAACGAAATTATAAATTTGAGACCTCCATTAGACCCCTTCTAATTTTCATCAATAATACGTTGTGGTTGTGTCTTCGTGTGACCAAAAACACAAAGTAATAACTTATTTATTGGTATACCAATATAACATATCTAATTACCTAAACCAATAAAAGCCGATTCAGCGCAGAAAAACTGTCTGATCTTCCATTGGTCCCTCAACAAAACTAAATTTCTATCAAAGTAGGCAAACAAAAACAATCAACAATTAAAAACAGGTTAAATCGACACTACTCATTTACAGTTACAAAATCTCAAATTGCAGATCGAACTGTACGACACATCACCCTACCAGCAACTACAAGAAAAATCCATCCCTGATGAGACGCTTCCTAAAAGTTGAGACTAGGAGACACAACAATCCGTCCGGCTGTTAATTTAACAGAGTTGCGAGTTGCGACGTTATAAGAAAAAGGTCTCCCTTGTAATCCCGGTGCCTCGGAATTGTTAATAGCTCTCTACTCCTAAGATTAAGATGATGGACATCAGTTACAAAAGTAATCTTACATAGATTATTAGAAACTTTGAGGGTTAAGACCCTATAGAAAAGGTATGCGGGATGTATCCCTCGACGTCGCCTCATGTTAAGCCACCCAACCACATCCAATGTGTGAGAAATTCGATGGCACTTTCTTAGACCGAAGATGAGTTAAAGACACGAGTTCTAGATGCACTTGACTCTGCCTACATCAACTGAGTCAATACAGGACTGATACAAAACATCACAGTAATTAAATCTGGAGAGAACTAAGAAATTGTACAGAATAGATCTGAGGCTCGTAACAAGTATAGAACGATTGAAGCATCTTATAGAATATGAATTCTTAAACAGATAAGTAACGTGGGACTTGAATTTCAGTTCAGTCTCTAACACAACACTAAGATTCTGAGCCTCGTCCGATAAGGGTAGATTAGACCCTCCAAGATGTACACGAAGTTGAGAAAGTACTGTCAGTCTCACACAACGACCACCGAAAAGCAGAACAGACGATTTAGAGGGGTTCAAGACAAGATTATGCTCCTCAGAGAAGCTAAGCAGGTTTCAGGTTTAGAATTTAGTGAACTGATGTCATTAATGACGTTATCAGTTATCAGAAGGCAAGATAGAGCTGCGTGTCGTCAGCAAAAACTTGATACTTCCAAGGGTTAAGAGACGTATACAAGCTGGACGTATAGATAGAGAATATAGTAGGGCACAAGATAGATCTTCAAGGAACAAGGAACGCCTGAAACACTGGGTAGGAGGTCCTAAAGTAGACTTCTGTCCAAAAGATAGTTCTGAAAAAAGGAGATAGATATAGAGCTCAGTCCGATAGAAAGAAGTAAAGAATGATTAATGACATCAAAAGCATGAGGGTGATCAACAAAACCAACACAGTAAGATTTCCTTCGTCCTTTTCTCGAAAAATATCGTCAATGACTGACAACAGCGCCTGCCCAACTAAAACGCTTTCTAAATCCTGACAGTACATCAGTACAAAGAGAACATTGTATATGTGCAAATAAGATGTAAGTTGCCTGATTAGGATTTTTTCTAATACTTTAGACAGGACAGAAAGTACCCTAATTGGTCTTAAATCACAAATGTATTGTGGATTAATTTTTTGGGGAATTGGTACCCTTTTCCATTAGAAGCGGAAAACGTCTTGGGCAATACATAAATTAAAGATGTGCCTTATATAAGGTATAATCACAAAACTTATTAATTTAATCATGTCAACCCCAATTCCATCTGCGCTAGGAGATCCCTCCTTCAACCTCAAAATTACTTCCAAAACTTCAGTTTCCGTAGTTTCGCAAAACGACCATAGATGCGTTATTCGTAAGTTTACAATTGCTATTGTAAAAACCACCCTGTTCACACGGTTGTCATTTTGAAGTAAACAGAAAAGTGAATTTAGCTCTTCGCTCTTGAGTAAATCAGGGGGTAGAGCAGACGCAAACCTCCTGCCACTTTCTGCGATTACCCCAAAGAGATCTCGAATCCTGTAATCGAAGTTGGTGCTTAAGAAAAGCCCATTTCTTGTTTTTTACAGCCCTAGTAGTAAAATTTCTGAGGCCCTTCTAATCAAGCCAATGGGATGGATTTAGCGTTCTAACAGTATGTTCAGACAATCGATATTTATAGAGCATTGAAAACTTTAAAAAGAGACATTTTCAGCCAAAAAAGATATAATCCCCAAGCTTTTCAACAAAACAAATTCTTAAACCAACGATAAATTAATTTAATGAAAAATTTTAAAATTCATTAGTTGTAAATCCAACTCTGCAATTTTATATTAAATCAAAACAACAAATGGTATAACGTTTGCTTTTTACATGTAAAAAGAAATTAACCAAAGTTTGTTGTGCACCAGATGTGTTAAATTCCAATTTTCAATTTACACCCTAATAAACTTGAAACTCTTTTGGTTTTAGGAAACTAAAAAGTTTAAAATACGAAAATGATTAATTAACTTTATTTTTAAAACAAATTTAAGTAGTTAATGTTCCGTTGTAATCAAACTTTTCGAGTTTACAACTGTTAATAAACTTCAATTAAAATAAATTAATAGTTTAATTTAATTTTATTTAGTTAAAGGGTTGTATAAATTTGTGCTTTTCTTAGACTTTTCCTTTTAGTTCCTTATATAAATTTTACGAAACACCTTAGTGACCCAAAGTTTCGTTATTGTGATATCATAAATATTTCAGGAGCCTTAATGGCACAAGTGCGCAATATAGTCGTCGTACATTTAAAAATAGTCCGTTTCGTAAATTTTTTATTCCATTAAACCAATCGTCCTTTACAGCTGATGTGGTAATAAATTGTGCGTTCGAGTTCGCGTTAACAGCAAATAGCCCAAAAGGGGACAATAATTCGCAATCGGCAGCGTGACTGAGATATATGGTGTTACAGAGTTGTGTGATTCACCACTTATCCTAGGGACTCGGAATAATGGGCGACGACTAGCGTAATGGGCTCTTAAAATAGATGTAACGTATATGGCCCATTTTCATTATTGATAAAATATCTAATATACTACCTAAGCAAATTTCAATCACCATAAATGCCATTTCAATCAATTACGTACCTCAAAGCCTATACTATCGAGCGTACAAAAGTTTCATTTAACTACACGTTTTACATGTAAACCTTTTTACTTGTTTCGTTGTCTTAAGATGAAATGACTTCTCTCTTAGTTAAAAATTTTGAAGTTAATTAATTTGGACTACCCAAAACTTTTATTCAAAACATCGCATCTGAAACCACAGTTTCTTTTAGAAATAAACTTACTCTACTAGGACTGAAACAAATACATTGGTAAAAAATTCATAGGACTTTTATACACTCGGTATAACGTATAAACAGTCCTAACTTGTCAAACGATAAAAGTAGGGTTAAGGATTAAACTCTAAAAAATAAATTGAATGTATAAATCAGTGTGTAAGTACAATTTGATAGCAATTAATTTTGTTAGGTGATTAAACTAAAATTAAAACCGTACAGTAACAGACTCGGCAATAAATTTCAAAAATGCATTTTGTCGCGAATATTAAAATTGATTTCGTTTTAAAATCGACTATGACATTAATTTCGTTACTGTCAGTTACTGTGACATAACCAATAATTTACACCTAAATTGACTTTTTATTTTTATGCAATATACAGCAATAATTTTGTTTATAAAATAAGGAAGACGAAGACACGAAGACTTAACTAAGAGGTCTAGGTTAGGTTAGGCTATAGCGAGTGTATAGAAGCAGATTGGTCTTTTGATCTCAAATTAATCGAGATGTATACAGGGTGTATTTTTAAACGTGTATACGCGTATACAACAAATTGACTTTCTAAAGGGAACTTTTTCTGTTCTTTCAGACTCAGACGAAACCAAAAACTTTTCATTATCATTCTTAAATTATTTTATATCAATACATGCTTTTGTTTTTCATATGAGAGCTATTTTAAGTTTAATGTCATTGAATAGAGAAAAAAATCCTTATTAGGTACAAAAATGATCAAAAATCGAGCTCTCAAAGTATTTTAAGTGATATCGGAAATATAGTACCAAGCAATAGTATTCAAAAGATCTCCCTGATTTCCAAAATTTCAGATAATAAGAACTGGGGTGTTTTACTTGAATCTACAGATCTCAAGTCAAAATATAAAATGTTTGGTATCATAAGACAGAGTCTTACAGTATCTTAAAAAATCGTAAAGTGTTTTTAAACCAAAATAGTGACGAATAATAGAAATTTATAGCACAAATTAATGTATCAACTTTCAATCATAAATTTTAATTATGAAACAAATTTAAAATTTAGAAGTTTGGACCAAAAAATCTTAATTCCGGTCTGGATCATAGGACTTAGAGTAACCAAAGTGTTCAATTAAGAACTTCAATATGTACAAAATATCCAAAAATAGAAAAAACGGCCAGAAGCGATTAAAAAAATTTTTTTTTAATTTTCAAGCAACTTTGGTTCCTGTAAAGTATAGTAAAATTGACGCCCGACCCCAAAATCCAAAAAAAAGTTCTACCCTGCGGCAAATGGTTCTGTACCCTCTTTGTAATAAGTGATAAAAAGGTTTACGACTTATTATAGCGCCGTTTTTTTGAAGGAGGGGGATTGAAAGGGGATTTTGTTAGAAGGGGATTGAAAATGGATAAAATAAACAAGGTCAGAAGCATGTTTGTACTCCAGACAAGGGTTATGGAGATATAGGCGATATAGTAGAGGTTATTCTAGCTTTTTTACTAAACTGTAAAATAAAGGCATTTTATTCCTTATATCTCTGTAACCCTTGTCTGGAGTACAAAAAATCATAAAACATTTTTTATTAAAAATTTAATTTAGATTAATTTTGTACTAAAAGATATTAGTGCCAGACCCCATGATTCTCGAAATATTTGCAGAAAACTGTTTAAACGTACCATTTTATCCTCTTTCCACCGCCTCCCAAAAAAACTCGACACTCGAGGTCGTGCAGCGTTTTTCACTTATTACGAGAAGGGTATACAACAATTTGCCGCAGGGTAGAACTTCTTTTGAGGAGTTTGAGGTTTGGAGAATTTTCTTATACAATCATACAAGAGATCCGAAAATTGCTAAAAATTTTCGGATTTCGAGTTGTATTTGGCTAGACAATTCATCGAGAATAGTCAAAAATACAAATTTATTCTTGCGATATCAAAATAATCCAAATAACTTCATCAATAACAACATAAAAGTAAAGGTTGTTATGAAAACGTCAAAATTTTACACAACTGGCAATTATTAGTAGTGAAAATTGCCGCGGTAATTAAACAAGTTATGTTTAGAGATCTTGATTGGCGTATAGTTAAAGGGCGGAAAAGCATTTAATTGGTCTAAACCTCTCCCGATGAGATAATTTTACTATAAGTAGTCATTTTTGAAATTATTTTGGACTAAGTCCGATGTGAACAAACCTTTAGCGAGTGTCAATAATGTGGGTCAAGTTACTCCAAAATACTACCCACATAACCTCCTTATTTTAGGCCACTCTGTATCGATTTCGTTTAAAAGCTTATTTTGTCGATGAAATTTTGTAAAAATAACAAAGCGGCTGAAATTATATTTAAACAAAGCCGCTTTACTAGTTTTTGTTTACACACACATACACCACACATCCACACCCTGATTTTTTTTAAATACTTATTTATTTACAACTTTGAATCAGGGGAATTAGAAACGTCGAGAAATATAATTAATTTAACATTTTTTCTACTTTTGTACGAAAGATATGCCACCATAAGCACATCATTGCCTAATATTTAAGAAAAAAGCAGATGAGGATAAACAAATGGGGTACGCCACTGTGTTCAACCAATTTCAGTATAAATTTCGTGTCTTAAATCTTAAAAAATAAAAATGACGGTAAAATGTTTTAATGGTTGTTGACGCCATGTAATACCCCAACGAAGAGTCTTAAATATCCCCCAATAAGAATTGCTCTTTTAACAGTAGGTACCCAGTATTTACACTAGTAAAGTTAATTGATTTGTATTATTATAAATAACACCCTGTATTAAGGTGTCAGAAACCGCCTATTATTGACGTTATAGTCAAGTACCTATGACTTTCAATGTAGAAAAACGATTATGTCGTAATGTCGCTCAACATTGGTTCTGTAGGAACATCTTTTGACGTTTTTGTTCCGCAGTATTATTTATTATTGTGTATAACTAACTAGTAGCCTTTAAAATTTTTCCATAAGTAAAAAAACTCACCTTCGTAAAGTAGCGGAAATTGAACTTACAACTTCTTGTAGATGTCCCAAAACCGCAACAGATAATCCAAACGCAAGCGCAAGCACAACATAACGAAAAGGAGTTCAATGGTAAACTGAAATTAAAAATTCGAGTCAATACTAATCGATGAATATTATAATATTACGTAGTATTTTGTATAACATTAAGAAATTTGTATCCAATAGTCGCCTCGCCGTGCCACGTGCAAAAATTCTTATCGGACGAAAACAAATGGTACTTTAACGAAGCAAAATTCAAACTTATTAAGTTTTATTTATATCTAATAAATATTTTCGACTACGTCGAAATTACAAAAGAGAATTCAAATTTTTAATTTGAGGTCAAAAATATTATTTGAAAAATTCTCTAATTTTCGAAATGCAAAAATTATTTTTAATAGCTACATATTATTTGACCACTCACTGGTACTCTCCAATAATCAATAATTATTAAACAGAAACTATTAACTGAAATTTGTCCTTGTAACTACCGCACTTAAGTTTTTTACATTTTTTGATTTAGGGAGACCTGAAACGTCGAGAAATTAAATTTAAAAACCATTTCTTCTCGATCATGGAGGAAGTCAACGAAAAAGTAAAATGATTACAGATAATATCTCTGGCCCAACGGGTGTATAGAATCGGAGAGACCAGACCGTTTTAAAAGAATGCGAATTTTAACATTCCTTGCAATTTATTCAAGAAGTTTGGTTTAGTGATGCTCGATAACTTACCTATTTAATTGAATTCCGTTTTAACTTCGGCTTTTAGTTTTAGTTTAGTTTAACGTAGCCACAGAGAAACATTTGTGCACATTCTCAACTTTAAACCTTTGCCTTTTTTACAAAAAAAAAACATTTCTGATTTTTTTATAACAAAAAGAACGGTCGGTGGCATCCTTTGATTTTTAAATGGGTAATTTAAAATAAAAAAAAGCATTCCGTTTTTGGTTTATTCTTTATTTTATACATTCACAGATATATAAAAGTTCACTATTTAATTTACATGAAAAGTTTAAGACGTTGGTCTTAGGTTGCCTACAGGGTTAATGTTTAAGAAAGTACTTAAAACTTTTTGGAAGAAATGGTATTAACACTTTGTATTTCAAAAGATAAAAACTAGTTGAAAAGCTTGTCAACGCAAAAGTTTTTGTTACTGGAAGTATAAAGCCCTTATGTGTTTAACTTATAGTTATGTGGATGGATAAATTTGGCTTTTTTATAACCCACAAAAAATTGTATTTGTAGCTTTGTAGCCATACATTTTTTAAACCCCACACTGAATTTAAAAAGATTTAACTGAAATTAGAAACCAATCATTTTAAATTATCGTAAATAGTATTCCAAATATTATCTAATTAAGGAACATGTGTTGCGTAAAGTTAAATTAATTAAATTGGGAATACATGTATAATAATGACCTCACCACTAGGTACTGTATTTGTACGTTACTTGCAGTGGACGTTCTAAATTAGTTACTATTTTGCACACCCTCTCTATACTAATAGAATTGCATCGCTTTCTATAACATACTGTACGTATGTACGTGTTTATGGTCAGCGTTCAAAGACTACGTTCTTTAGAACCCTCTTCGGCTACAACGGTTTACGTTTCTGTTTGATAATCGCTAAAGTTTTCGAGCAATTAATTGAAAATTCGTGTTCCTTTAAAATCATCTCTGTTTTGGGGTAAATGCAACCACATGCGTAGTTTTTGATTTTATAATTTCGAAAATGGTATTTCATTTTATTACCTCAAGTAGGTCCTTTGAAAAGAAATTATACATAAATGGCGTACGGAGCATCACTTTGAAATTAACAAGCTCGACTTAAATCTGGGTATAAATAACGAATCGGGCTTTCCATAAAGTCGTTTTATTTACAATTTCAAATGGTACCATCAGCAAATTTGTAAGCGAAACTCATATTTCACAAGACACGTTTAACGCTGCTTCCGGTTGTCAGAAACTACGATTGTATTTAATAAAAGCGTCAACTCACAAGTCAAAGCTAATTCCCTACTCACTTGATATGACAAGTAAAAAAATTTCAAAAGGCTGAAAAATGAAGTTGTGTAAGTGGTCACGGCATAATAAAAATTTCAGGATTATTTATACTATGCGACTTATATTTTCTCAAAAATTCAAATCCACTATAAATATTCTATGTTTGTTACTTTTATCGTCAGATGCGCAACCTGCGGCTCGCTTTACCCAACGTTGAGTTGAGTTAAGTTGAGAGTTGATCGGAAAACGCTAAGAAAGAGTTGGCGGCCGAGGATCAAAGAGAGTTATGGCAGGTGTCTTAATAAGAAAAATACTGTACTTAAAAGCAGAATTTTTGTAACCCAAAAAAGTCCATCGACACTTATTTTTTCCCCTTCGGCTTCGGCGACTTCGGCTATAACTTGGTTGGAAAACTATCAGACTTTAGGCACCATTTTCGCATGCGAAAAATTTTGCGCCAGAACTGTCAGAGGGACTGCCAGATAGAGCTACAGCTTAATGTAAACTTGACAGTAAATGTGAGAGAAAACTCTAAAACGTCTTGCAGAAGTAGCTTCCAATGCACGCTTACAGTATTGCAAGCGACTTCCGCAAGATTTACTAGCGTTTTTTCGCACTTAGTACAGTCCAGTTTACATTAAACTATTAGTTTACAACTGATAGTCTCTCTGACTTTTTCACATGTGTAAATGACGCCTTATACTACTATCGAGCAACTTTTCCCAAAAAACTGTATTTTACAACATTTCCACGGAGCTACAAATATTATACACCAAGATAAGAATTCCCAAACAAACTTTATAATACAAAAAATTAATAGGCAACTAAAATGGTGTAAGGAGATAAGTTGAACTAGTAAAAAAACACAAACTCCGTGTAAAAGGAGTTAAGTCAGCAAAATCCGTGAAAATAGAGTTAAGTTTAGTTGTCTCCATACCCCATACCGCATTAAAAATTGAAAATTTTCTTTTGTGCATAAAGAGTGCTTAAGTCCGAAATCAGTGATGTCGTCAATTTATGCGGAAGAATCTGATGAAAATTAATATAAAATATTATGAAATAACCACCAAGTACAAAGTTGTCATCACACGTGTGTACAAGTAAGTAACTATCAACAAAATAACTTTTTTCTGTTGTAGGTAAATAATTGACTTTTCTCCAGAAGCACCTGATCGGCAAATACCAATGTTTAAAAATATTGCATTTTTACTGAGCCCCAGTCGTACCAAAAACATCCAAAGCAATAAATCAATAAGGAAAACTTGTGGTAGATTGATACTATCTTCAAGAGTGGAGAACGACTCGGTTGCGTATCGTTAGTAAAGTGATAGGAGAGGATCTGACCAATAAATTAAATAACAAAAAGTTGCATTCGTATAAGTGCCCAGATATGCAATTTATTAGTCAATAAATTTGCATGAAAACAGGAAAAATAACCCATAACATCGATCATGATTAGCCTTCTAGGAGATGCACTTCAACGACCCAGATTAAATAGTTATTGTAGTACCTACTAGTAGGAGCGTCGATTAATTTTTACCTGCAATAAAGCATTTTTGGTAGGTTGTGCAAAAACAAATGAAAATCGATTTAGAAAACATAGATGGAATTTTTGCAATAGTTCCTGTTGGATTTTGTTCAAACGTCGATGGGAGTAATTGAGATACGTTTCAGCATTCATCAGCTTTGGTGATTTATAATAAAACGATGCTCATAAACCAATGCTGAATTGAAATGACACTCCACTCGGGTAATTGAATTTCTGGTCACTTTCAGTCATACATTACGTATTTCCTTGAATTAACAATTGATTAATCAAATTCCTGAAGCTAAATTCGTGTTTGTTTTAACATATATTACAAATGCGACTTCAACAAATATGTAAAATATTAATTGGGAGGGAATTTGCAGAGCTACACGAGGAAAATCTTTTAACGGAACTTGCACAAATATTTAATCTTTATATTTCGGAAAGAAAATAAGATAAGATAATTATAAAGTTATATAAACTAAATTTACTGTACATCAAGCAAATAACTTGTTCTTTTGATGAATTTTCTCTTATACAATATAATTATATTGTGATTTTCTACAACAAATGTTTAACTTCATGTACAAACAAACAGATTAATTACAATGTTTTTACTACGTAGAAGTTTACTTATTATATTATGATTTAGTTTTAAGTTTGCGAGCTTTACATAAATTTAGAAGCGATCTTATACAGCTTTAGGCTACCTCAAATACGAGTATAATACTTAAAAGTGTATTTATAGTTTAAGAATTGAATTTTTTAAACAATTACTATATTTAACGGCCTTGTCAGGTACAGAGAAATATTGTCAGCAGTAAGAATTACTACAAGCTGTCAGGTTAGCAGGACCTCTTTTCTTAGCTAGGACAGAACCATCTAAACTGGTGAAAAGCTGGAAGCACAAACACCCTACTAGAAAATAATGAAAATACGACTTTTTCGGAACCTTTGCACTTCTCAATGGCTATTTTGAATAGTTTTATGAAATTGAAAACTACAACTGCCAACAGAGCAAAAAATTATTAAGCTTTAACTTGCCGTGAGGTAAAGCGGGTAGGATTATTTATTATCCTATAACTTGATTGTGCCCTGCCAGCTAATTTGTACTGCTAAGTATTTTACACCTGCTGTTACGTGATGAATTATTTCGGATACAATTCCACGCCTACGACACTTGCCATTCAAAAAAATTTTCTCCTTCCTTATAAATTTTAGGAAACTCCAAACTGTTATAAATCGTTTAGTTTTTTAAAACAAACATCCGCATATCAGCTCTTTTTTGTCAATATAAATATTCTTGCTTCATTTGTCATCGATATCTGCCGTGGAGTTCTTTCAGCAGCTAGTCTAACTTTGCTTTATATTAACTATTTTATTTTTAGGTTTTAGTTCTTTATTTTGAAGACTCCGCGGTGTGCAGTTTATGTCTACTTTTATGAAGCTTAGAATCTTCCAGCGGATGTTATTGATGTCAATAAGCCCGCGTCATCCGCGGTAGCCCAGACAAAGCGGGTCGTTTTATTGCACTACACCCTATGAGTATTAATCCTGCTACTATGTACCAAAAATCAAAATCTCTTTTTGAGTTATATAAAGGGTCCTTCATTAAGCGTGTCTTATCTTTAAATTTAAATAAAACAAAGTGTGTGTGAGATATTATCAAAATTATTTATTTATTTGAAAGATGCAGTGATGCCATTATGTGTGGAATATGACATCATTCAAATGTCCGCCACGGCTTCTCTGGGTGGAGCGCATGCGAGATATCCAATTTTCCATGACTTTTGCGCATAAATCAGGCTGAATTTGACCTATGGCATAGGTTATGTTGACTTTGAGGGCCGCTGTGGTTTTTGGTTTATTCGCATAGACCTGCGACTTAAGAAAACCCCACAAAAAAAAGTATAGCAGGGTTAAGTCACACGATCTCGGTGGCCAGTTCACATCAGCTCCACGTGCAATGACCATGCCCTCAAATCTCTCATTTATATTCATTCAGAATATTCTATGTGGCATGAGCTGTGTGGCACGCCGTCTTGTTGAAACTACATGTCGTTGGTGTTCAGATGATCCAGCGCATGCCAAAAAAAGTTGGTAATCATCGACCTATAGCGCTCGCCGTTGACAGTGATGGCCTGACCAACGTTGTTCTCAAAGAAATATGGTCCGATGACGCCGCCAGCCCAAAACCCACACCCAACTGTAACTTTTTCGGGACGCATTGGACGCTCTTGGATCTCGTGTAGATTGGTATCGTTCGATATCGAAGATTGGTAAATTCGACAATTTTGTTTGTTTACGTACCCATTCATCCAGAAATGGGCCTCATCGCTGAAGATAATTTTTCTGTAAAAATTACGGTCAGTTGCTAACTGCTCCAGTGCCCATTCAGCGAACACACGTAACGACGTAGACAACGGTCTATGGTCGTTTACCTTCAATTCCTGGGTGAGTTGAATTTTATACGGGTGCAGGCCCTAGTCACGACGCAAAATTCGCCAAGTTGTGGTCTGTGAAAGGGAGAGTTCTTGTGAGCGACGCGAAATCGACTGCCTCGGATTCTCCTGCACACTCTCACGGACAGCGGCAATGTTTTCGGCGGACCTTGCGTTTCGTTGACGTACGGGTGTTGATCGATCATTTACCGAACCAGTGGACTCGAAATTTATCCACCACACGACGAATAGTCCTCTCGGTAGGATGATTATGGCGGCCGTAAAATGGGCAAAGCGCGCGGTGCGTTGCCCGAAAAGAACACTCATTTTGATAAGACAATTTTATCATTTGCACGTGTTGTTGAATGCTATAACTATCCATGATGATTTGGCAAAACAGAATGAATAAATGACAACAAATTTGACAGATGTAGCTTCAACAAGATGGCCGCTACCAACTGTCAAAGTTCGGACGTGCCTATTGAAAGACCCTTTAGGTTATAAACAAAAATACCATGTTTTTGGAATTTTTGTCAAACTTTAACGCGCGCTCGCGCCTAAGCCGTTTGTCTGAGGAGAAAACCTTTCAGATATAGTTTGTAGGAAATTTTATCTAGTCTACTTTTACATAGACGCACTTTACTCAAAAAAGGTATGGTTTTAAAAATATAAGCGAAACACTGAGAAAAGAGAAAAACCCATCGTTATCGAGCCGCCCCCAAGTTAATGAATCGTCTTTTAAAAGGCGGACAATCTACACAAAAAATGCAATTCTTTGGTATAAAAATGTTTTATGTACTTACCCTATATAGTTTAGTTTTAGCCCCCAAAACCACCCTTACATATTTAAACGCTCTAATAGTTAAACCGTTTGTTTGACAAAAAAATCTAAAAAACATAATTTGTAGGGAATTAAATGTACTTTATTTTTGTATTCAACCACTAATTACTAAAAGTGTTTGTAGAAAAGTTTATCTAGTTTAATTTTACATAAATGTACTTTTCTCAAAAGTGTGTAGTTTTGAAGTTATTAGCGAAAAACTGAAAAAATAGCAAAAACACACCCTTCTCGAGCCGCTCCCTAGTTAAAATGCTGCCACTTTTAAGAAGCAAACGGTCGATTTTATTACTCACTTGCAATGTTCTTGCATCTCGATCAAAATAAAAAATATTCAATTTTTATATTTTGGCATTCTGCCTCTCCGACACGCTATGTCTTATGTAACATAAACTTCAACGCGATCTACCATCTCAAATCTTTGTTTTACAAAAAAAATTTTAGGAAACATATTTTGTTTGAAATTGAATGCACTTTATTTTTTAGGGAGTTTACTTTTCTGTAAAAGTGCGTAGTTTTCGAGTTTTGGGCGACTATAAAAATTTTGGACGAGTTTTTTTTAACTTTACCGCGCGCTAGCCCCTAAATCGTTCACCTGAGGAAAAATATTTGAGAGATATAATTTGTAGAAAATTTGATGTGCTTTGTTTTTATGTATATGAGATTTTGTCATAAAGTGTGTAGTTTTCGAGTTAAAAGCAAAAAACCTAAAAAGAACCAAAATCAACCTTTCTGAAGCGTTTATATAAGCAAAAAATAAAAAAATTGCCAAAATCCACTCTTCTTGAGCCTCTTCCAAGTTAATTCTGCCACTTTCAACAAGTAGACAGTTCGTTTTATTACTCATTTGCAATGTTCTTTCATCCTGCATTGCCAAAAATTTTGTACTTTATGGTTTAGTAAAATGTTCGCTGCCTTCAGTACTATTCATTTAGATTTCTAATAATATGTAGCAAAAGTAGAAGATGTGCGCCTTCTGAAGTAATTGAGAAGTAAGAATAATTGTTATGCATAATCAAGTCCTGCCAAAAAATCCAAATATTTGTAAAAAACCATAATTTCGAGAAACGTAATTGCCAGTTATTGACCTGTTGTTAGCAAGAAATGGTGAAAATCAACTTCACTACCCCAAAAGAGGTTAATAATGATATGTTCTGATGCTAGTAGTGGAAAAAGTTATTTATAGTATGATCGAATATAATCAAGAGCGATATTTAATTATTTTTCTGTAACCTAAATTTAATTTAATTAAAGCTTTTCGTTAGTTGCACTTTCTGCACCACCACCGAATTCCAAGCAACAGAGCACAACACAATTTCTAATTAATGTAATTCCCTTTAATGCTAAATAATAAACGTTTAAGCTAAAAGTTTGTTTTTGTCATTTCTCAAAGTGTACAATTTGTAGATTTATTTAATTAAAAACTATACAAAGTACAAATGTTCGTTTTAACTTTTGTTACTATTTATGAAATAAAAAAATAATTTGATAAATTGTATTTATTTATACGTCAAATTATTTCACTTTCCAACTATTATTACTCTCTGTCAAATCGGCAAACTAAGAACTTTTGTGGTAAAGTTGCTTGCGTTCCTTGTAAATTGCTTGCATTTAAGGACCACTGAACATCTTTTGTACTACCAACAAACTGGCATTGCTCGGGCAAAGCTAAATGAAACACACTTTCAAGGATATACCTACTTTAAAAATTATAAATTCATTTTTAAAATCTTTTTTACAACACAAATATAGCTATAGTTGTTGTTAATAAAGTCGTCCTCGTCTACTGTAATAACAGTGCGCGCTAACACATTTTGTGTGTAGTTTTATTACACGAGGGTTTTGTTCAATTGTTACTAGCTGTATTAGGGTTTGGAGTCTATAAGAGCTCCACTGCTACACATCTCGGTGACTAATTTTTGAGCGAACAGGAAAATTGTAAGGCGTTAGGCTGGAAAAGTTCGAAGTTCATTGTCTTACAAAACTGTTATAAAGTCGGAGTTGGCGCTATATGCCAGTTATGTAATGGAGTGTAAGACAATTACACGGATGGAAGGAAGGAAGTTCATCATTCTTTACGTTGTCTTGACATTGTGTTTAAGTGTTGGTTTATAATAAATGCTGTGTGGTTGTAAATCTGAAGTTGCATTTCGAGTGGATGCGAGAGAAGTTTCAAGTGTCAACTTTAACAATTTATTAATAAAACAATTAACTGTTGAAAACTTTAATCCTTTTGGGTTTCAACTCGAGCTTTTTATCAACACACCTAAAACTTTTTTTCGGTCTTGGCAATTTTAAGAAAACAAGTGTACTGTTCATAATAATTAAGGAAAAATTTATGGCCCGGTTAAAAGAAAAATTATATTCGAGTTAAATAAAGTAAATGGAAAGTTTTTAGCGCTGCGAGCTAGTAATTCGTAGCAAAAGTCAAATGTAAGTAGAGACACCTGTGGAACAAGCGTTTATTTTTCGTACGACCACATTAGTTTAGATATACGAGATACGCTTGTGTTATACACCAGCCACAACAAAATGTACTAGTATAAGATAACGGTTAATAACGAGTTTACGATCAAAGGTCCTAAAAGCTATTAAGATATTTTAAACTTTTTTGCCCAATGCCATGAAAATCACGTTACAATTAGCAGAAGTTTCAAGTGCTCTTTTAAAAGTACAGTCGTAATATTTCTCAATGACTGTAAGTAGTACCGGTTATTACTAACTGTAACGACTTCTTTACTCCGAATTATTTGAAAAAGTCAGAACTAGAACTTTTAAACCTCTTCTGTTTCTATTTAATATAGAATGATAAAGCGGCTATTGGCCTACAGACATCTTAACTCAATGATTAATAAACTCTAAGAGCAAAAAAACATAAAAAATATCAAATTACTAAATTTCCTTAAAATTTGAAAATTTTCTTAATTTTTCCTCTGCTTTGGAATTCGCAGCTTTCAGTTTAAGAACAAACTACCTATCTGCAATGCTTAAAAAGTTTTTGATTTTTGTTCTAGAACCGTTGAAACAGACTAACCAAGAAGTTTCTGTATAATTTAACCATTGAAAGTTTTTCTGATACATTGTGTACGACCCGAAGTCTGGTCCTTCAGTACTGAATTAATTCTAAGTAACGTGAAAATTTATTACGGCCATAACTGTACATGTACACATAAATACAATAAGTACGTGCATTCTGCACTGTCAGAATAAAACAAGTGAAACATAGCGTATAAGATGTCAAAAGCAAATTTTAGTTCGAAAACAAGTATACGGGGGGTGTTTCACTTCGAGTGTGCCAAACGCAAAGTGGTAGTTAAAATCTACACTCTTTCTCACCGCTACAGGTTACAGAGAGGCCATTTTAAATTAGATATGGACCCCAAACGGGATCGTAAACTTTTGTTTGGACGGTGTTCTAGAATGTTTTCGAAATAGCAGTTCTAATAACTTAAAATTGCGTTAGACAGAGAGGTGTTCTTTTGAGTTCATTGTCGGATCTTATAAAAAAAACGGCTACCACAGGTAGCCCAGCTTCTTCGAAGCCAATAGTCAAATTTAGAATTTAGGACTTTAATTTAGGAAATTAAGAATTTAAACTTGAAAGGATGGCCAAACAAATTTTTCACCATATTTATGTTGAGTCAATTTAATATAAATAGTTTCAATAAACATAAATATTTAAACCAAAGCATCTCGGGAGTTCACTAACTTGGATTATTTTGAGGATGGCTCGACGCCCTCTCAAGTACATCGTAATCCCAAAACTATGGCAACGGTTCCTATACACTATTGTAAATTTCTTGAGAACAGTTTACATCAACTCTTCGATGATGCTGACTTTGTAGCGGCGGATATAGTACCTACTAATATTCGGGCCGTAATCCACCCTACAACACGCCTATTTCTTATTCGCAGGGAAACCAGTACCGCGCATCAAGGTTCATAGTAAATTGATATATTCTGTTGAGGGTTCGCACGTCAACAATGTTTGCATATTGCCGACGTATGGCTTTTTGTCTGCAAGGTAGTGATTACGCTGCGATGATTTCTCCACCACAAAGACGTGTCATCTTTCAGTACCTCAGATACGGATGAGAGAAGATCTGGTTTGGTGAGACCATAGGTAGTGCTCTTTTCTTCAATAGCCTCAAGGAAAAAAATACAGTTGCCTTTATCCACATAACTTACGGACTAGGACTGGAGTACTTGGAAGCACGCCTGATGTCGGGGGACCCGATTGAGCAACTAAATTAAGATTGATAGGTACGGAGAGGTTAGTTGGCGTAGCAGCCTTGTTGGATAAAAGTCCCTACTACGATGAGGAGTCATTATCATTCGTGTAACACCCCTACCGAAAGGCAATTCAGGAGCGCAGTGTGTAGTCGGTCGCAGAGAGCCGGTAGTAAGAAACCCTAGACGAAGAAGGTATTCGTCCAAGTCTTGTTTTCGACAATGATCCATTAGTATATATCTTGAACGTGGTAGTTGTGGGACGGTGTGGTCTGAGAGAGACTATAGCTTGGATGTTCGAAGAGAGTTGAGAAGTTGACGTTTGAGTATTCATTGGGGGCTGAGAAGGGTAAGCTTGAAAGTGCAAAGATGGTTAAGAAGTAGACCTTTTAATATGTATACCCTGAGGGTTGAGAGGCGAAAGGTGGAATATTCGTAAAGGGAGCACCAGTCGACGGGTCTTCCGCTAGGGAGGGGTCTTCCGCTGAGTTACAATACGAAAGGATTATGTCCGATTTACTACAGATATCATAGATATACACATTGTGAGATATGATAAAATGCGCAGAGAGTATTGTTTTCGTCAGTCGTATTTAAGTTGTATTTGAGTCGTGTTGCGACTAAATGAAACATTATTTTTTTATTATTAAATATATATATTTTGGATATTACAAGATATTACATTGGCGACGAGGAAGAAGAGAAAAAAAATTTATTATATTTAAAATATTTTATTTTAGATAAATTTGTTAAATTTGTTTAAATTTTAAACAAAATGCCTACAGAATCTGAAGCACAATCATCTGGTACTATCGTTCATGGTATCGGACACTTAAGAGAATTTAATGCAAATACGGACGAATGGATTATGTTTAAACCACGTTTGGAAAACTATTTTGTAGCAAATTCAATAACCAATTTGGAGAAAAAACGTGCGATTCTGTTGAACATATTAAGTGAGGAATCGTATAAATTAATTTTTAATTTATGCATGCCGGCGAAGCCGGAAGAGAAGAAATTTTCTGTTTAATTGCCTTGCTTGGCGATTACTTTGCTCCGCAAACCTCAGTTTTCAGCGAAAGGTATAAATTTTATACCGCTACACGTGGAGTCAATGAAAGCGCTAAAGAGTGGGGAGCTAGATTACGCAGTTTGGCTTCTAATTGTTGTTTTTCAACAGAATTAGGAGTACTACTTCGTGATATTTTCGTTGTAGGATTTGGTACTGGTTCGGTACAAGAACGTCTATTCGAGGAAAAATCGACAACAACTTTTGCCCAGATGGTCGACATAGCGTCTAATAAGATGTCAATTGTTAACGAACATCAAATTCGAATCAAAGCTGAAGCGGACATAAATTTTATGCAGCGACAGCGTACGATAAAACCTCGAAAACAAGATGAGCCGCAGAAGTTGAGGCGGCCATGTGCAGTTTGTGGCTGGAAGACACATAAGACGGAAAATTGTAGATACAAAAATTACAAATGCAACAAATGTAACAAACCAGGGCATTTAGCACCTGTTTGTCGAATTAAAAGTATGGATCGTAATTATAATATTGAGTCGTATTTAAGTTGTATTTGAGTCGTGTTACGACTAAGTGAAACATTATTTTTTTATTATTAAATATATATATTTTGGATATTACAAGATATTACATTAATAATATTAATAATATTGAGTCGGTCGAAGATAGTGGTGAGATTTTTAATTTAAGTAGTCTGTTTGGGTTGGACACTGGAAATAAGCCTTTTTGTGTTGATGTTTCGATTAATAATATTAAATTCAAATTCCAAATCGACACTGGCGCAAGTGTGTCCGCTATTTCGGACAAAACGTTTAACCATTATTTTACTGGCGAAATTTTACAAGTTACCGATAAAGTTCTTTTGTTATATAATCAAACGTCGATTAAGCCATTGGGATATTGTAGTTTACAAGTCTGTTTCAATAACCGTAAAAATGTTATTAACATTTACGTGATTAAAGATGGCGGAGCACCGATTTTTGGTCGCGATTTTTTAAGATTATTTAATATGGAAATAAAAGAAATTAGAACTTTAGGGGATGATGCTAATAATTTTAATGTTGATCACATTTTAGAAAAATATAGGGATATTTTTACCCAGGAGCTGGGCACTTTTAATCGAGGAAAGTTGTCGTTACAATTAAAGAGCAATGGTTCAACTGTTTCGAAGTTTTTTAGGCCTCGACCATTACCATATGCGTTAAGAGATAAAGTCGAGCAAGAGCTTAAGCGACTCGAATCTTTAAAAATAATTTCTTCCGTTAATTACAGCGAATGGGGAACACCTATAGTACCTATTATAAAGAAAAATGGTTCGATTCGAATTTGTGGTGACTATAAGGTTACAATCAACCCATTTATCGAAATTGATCAATATCCAATTCCTAAAGTTGAAGATTTATTAAATAAAGTAGCAAATAGTGCAATATTTAGCAAACTGGATTTATCGCAGGCGTATCAGCAAGTTTTGTTGAACGACGATTCGAAAAAGTTAACGACTATTAGTACCCATAGGGGATTGTTCGTATATAACAGATTACCTTACGGTATAGCTTCCGCACCTGCCAAATTTCAGCAAATGATGGAGTCACTGCTATTAGGCATAGATGGAGTTGTAGTTTTTCTAGACGACATCCTAATTAGCGGTAGAAGTTTGGAAGAACACGGAGCCAGATTAGAAAAAGTTTTAAAAATTATGCAAGATTCAGGGTTGAAATTAGCTAAAGATAAGTGTTACTTTTCCAAAGATTGTGTCGAATATTTAGGATATAAAATTGATTCAAAAGGAATTCATACAACGGATCAGAAAATTAAAGCTATTCAAAATGCACCAAAACCTGAGAACGTGTCACAATTGAAGAGTTTTTTAGGCTTAGTTAATTACTACGCAAAATTCGTCTCAAATATGGCATCAGTATTACATCCTTTATATAATCTGCTGCAATCCAATATTAAATGGAAATGGGATCAAAATTGTGAAAGTGCGTTTAGTGAAATAAAAAATTTGTTGGTTTCAGCTAAAATTTTAGTGCATTTCGATCCGAGTTTACCGGTGAAATTAATCACGGACGCAAGTCAATATGGTCTGGGAGCAGTTTTAGTCCACGAAATTGATGGTATGCAACGACCGATCGCTTACGCATCACGGACGTTATCCAAACCTGAGAAAGGTTATTCACAGATTGAAAAAGAAGCCTTGAGTATTATTTTTGGTTTAAAAAAGTTTCATAATTATGTTTTTGGTAAAAAATTTACATTGGTAACCGATAATAGACCATTAGTGACTATTTTTAATCCAACTAAGGGCATTCCTCAATATTCGGCAAACCGTTTAAGACGGTGGGCAGTTATTTTAAGTAATTACAAATATTCGATTGAGTTTGTTAGGTCAGATAAAAATTTAGCCGATGGTTTATCGAGATTGCCGCTAGTTGAAAATTCGGATATGCATGATGAAAGCGTAGAAACTTTGAATTATTTTAAACTGAACGATGATGTTCAACTAGATTTTAATTTAATTAAAAAGTATACTAATTTAGATAAAGATTTAAAAATGGTCAAGAAATTTGTTTTAAATGGGTGGCCGAAATTGGTAAAAGATAAAGTTTTGAAACCTTATTTTAAGTTACAAAATGAAATTACTGTTGAGCAAAACATTTTATTGTGGAATAACAAAATTATTGTACCACGTAAGTTACGAGCTCGTATGTTAGACGAAGTACATAAGAATCATTTGGGGGTTTTCAAAATGAAAAGTTTGGCTCGTTCGTATTTTTGGTGGCCAAATTTAAATGTCGATATAGAAAATATAAGTAAAAGTTGTGACAGCTGTAATAATAATAGGAATAATCCTGGAAAAATTAAAGTAAATGTTTGGAAGTGGCCTGAGAAACCTTGGTCAAGACTTCACATTGATTATATGGGTCCATTTTTAGGGAAGTATTTTTTAATTGTTGTGGATGCCCACACTAAGTGGTTAGAAGTTTTTGTCACTAAAGACATAACTTCAAGTTTTACTATTAACGCAATTAGGAGTTTAATTGCAAGATTTGGTTTACCCCATACAATAGTTAGTGATAATGGTACACAATTTACGTCTAAGGAATTTCAAACGTTTTTAAATAAAAACTGTATCACTCATGTAACATCAGCTCCATATTGTCCTATGTCAAATGGTGCTGCTGAAAATTCAGTAAAAACTGTTAAGAATGCGTTAAAAAAGAATTTTTTTAATAAACAATCTATTGATGTTAATTTGACGCTAAACAATTTTCTATTTGATTACCGTAACGCAACTCATGCAACCACAGGGTTAGCACCTAGTGTTTTAATGTTCAATAGAAAATTGCGAACGCGTTTCGACAATTTGAAACCTGAAGCTAAAATTGTAAATTATGAGAATGTGCAAAAAGTTCAAAATCATGTTATTACTAAACAAATGTCCCAAAAGATGTATTTTAAAGGCAATAGGGTAGCGAATTTTGAAAACAATGAAAATGTACTAGTGAAGGATTTTTCTAGTAATAATAGGATTTGGACGAAAGGAAAAATTGTTAAAAGAGTTGGAAAATGTATTTATTTTGTAAAGGTGCCAAAATTTGAGAAACCATGGAAAAGACATGCGAATCAAATTCTCAAATATGTTGCCGCAAAAAATTTTTCAAATTCGGTAAATTCAAATTCAAGTGACGTGGTCGTCACTGAGATACATGTAGATCAGGAGCAGGAAAGCAGACCGAAGCGAATTGTTCGTCCTCCTGATAGATTGAATTATAAATAATTGTTTGTAATTGTTGTAATAGTCGGTAGTTAAGGAGGGAGATGTGAGATATGATAAAATGCGCAGAGAGTATTGTTTTCGTCAGTCGTATTTAAGTTGTATTTGAGTCGTGTTGCGACTAAATGAAACATTATTTTTTTATTATTAAATATATATATTTTGGATATTACAAGATATTACACACATATACAGGGTGCAGTAACTAAGGAAGATCGCTGCTGGAGTCGTTATCATATCAATCTGGGAAATACGTGACGCGCTGATGCTCTCACAAACACGATCAAGATTAGCCCACTTAGGTTTTCCGTATAGTTATTAATTTTTCCACAGCGCTACAACCTGGACACAAGTGAACTGTTCTACAATTCCTATTAACACATCTTGGCTCGTGTCATATTGACCGACGATCGACCCAAAATAACCAGTGCCAATATTCAATATTTGTGCAAAGATATTGTTTCCACGACATGGCGAACCCCAAAAGGGGCTAATTCTTTATGAAAATGAAGATGCATTTACTTTTTAAAACTTCAAGATGTAACTTAATTTAGTAAAGAAATTCTAAAATTCGTTTTTTGTGATAAAATTGTTTTAAATGAAGCACCACGACGGTATATAAAATAAATCAAAACAATTCAAGTTAAAAATTAAGGCGCATATATTTTTAATACGAGGGAAAATATCCCGAGGCAGCATGAGCAAATGTAGAAAAAAACTTCTTTTATTTTATATAAAAGCTAAACAAAAATCAAAATATTAATTCATAAAATGAAGTGTTTTAAATTGAAATTTATATAATATATTACATTTTTATATTTTTACGTAGATGTGCCTCTACAATTCGCCATGGAATTTATTAAGTGATGAATTGCAAATTTTGAAAGAGAAATAGTATTTTTAAATTTGACAGTTTTTTTGTTTAGTTCCTTGTTTTACAATAAAAGACTAAATATCCTTTAAAACAATAATGAAAAAAACTAAGAGGTTAAAGAGAGAAAACTCAAAACATTTAAAGCACGTAGTATAAGAGAGCACTACTCGCGCAGAATTTTAAACTTTTGCAGAAATTTTCATTTTCAATTTTAACATCGCCTAAATACTTAATGCCATAAAGATTTTAAGCCCCCAATCATTTTGTTTATATCTTTAATTAAAAATAACATTTTTGTAATATTTTTATTTTTAATAATCAAAACTTGAGAATTCTATAGAATCGTAAACAAAGATATTTTCTTTTTTTTAACTATTCTTTATTTTGCGATGGTTTTCATAATCCTCGTCGTAAAGTGTATTTTTTAAATAACGTGGCATTGTTTTTACAATATTTGTAAGATGCAAAGCAAAAGCAATTTCGCTGACTAGATTTTTTTTCATTTCCTTTCTGTTGTTGGTACAACTTGCCATAGGGTGTCTAAACGTTGGCTGTGCTCCAAAATTTGCAGTCAACAAAGATTGGAAGTTATTGGCTCACGATAACAGCTAACACTTTCCTGCACATTAACCAATTCCCTGACATGTAATATGCATAGCACTTAATATTGATTTCGTATTTTGTACAAGTACCTACTACTGGGTACAATTTTTGTACGAAAAATTTAATTACTTCTAGATTCAAATCTTTCTCACAGGGAAATTAAAGTTAACTCTCTTAGCTTGTCTTATATTATGATATTATTACATAGCTATCTCGACTAGAAGGTGCTTCTATCAATACCGAGATACTCTGACTTAAGTTTGAGGTTCTAACACCAAAGAACCTTTTGTCAGTAATTTACATTTTAACAGTTGAAGTATCGTAGCCACTATTTACCTTTTACTTATTATTACACATTCGATTTACCTTTGAGGGGGACTCTAGACTAAATATTTTATAGGGACCCTTATAATAAGCGCTTGAAGAAAATTTTTTAGATAATGGAAAGACAATCCGGGATTAAAATGAAATAGCGCCCGAAAGCGAAAATTTTGGATATATTATTATTGTCAAATTGTTTAAAATAGTGTTACAAAAACAAAGCAAGTCAACACTAATAACAGAATGTATTTTATGTAATATTCGAAGTGATAAAGAACAACCTGTACTGCATCTCACACGAGAGAATGTCTGACGTATAAGGGATAGGAGGAAGAGCTCGCTATTACTCTAATTTACGCGTTACTTATAGCATTTTAAACCCTTTTAACCCGGAGCCCTAGGCTGCAGTCTAGTCAGCCTAACGGTATATCCAGGCCTACTACACATAACAGCACGACACGACACGACTATAGATTGTACGTTGATGAAAATTCTTATGAAAATTATAGAAAACATTATTAGCTACAAGATTGGTTATATGCATTTTTTTGCGAATTTTAACCCTTTTCGAGATATAACGCGGAGAATGGGTTACAGTAAATTTGTTTACGAAATCGGAGTGAAATGCGTGTTTCATAAAAGGAATCAACCACCAAAGTTGTCCACTAATGAATGTAATGTAACTTATGGAACAAATGCATACGAGCAGTCTTGTTTTCTATAACTTGCATAATAACCTTCATCAACGTACGTTCTATTATAGAAGGCAAGTTATTTGCAAATACCTAATTAGAGAGAGTCGCCTTTAAACAGCTCCCCCTTCCCCCGCTAGCCCCTGACCATCCGGGACTTTTAGTACGGTGTATTGCAGGTTTCAACAAACAACCATACCAATTTTCAAAATTCCTGGATTTTTTCCCGCAAATGCCACCCAACTCTTTGCCTAATTTGACTGGACTAATATTGAGAGATATTTACGAAAAAACGATTTTTCAGTTTTGACTTCAAATAAAATCGTTAGCAGAAGTAGGATCGATTGGGCCTTTTGACATTTTATTTATATTATAAGGTCTGTAGATACCAATTTTCAGCTCTATGCAAATTTTTCCAAAGTCGAATGTCTACTTTTTTGACTAACTGTTTAGTGGAAATTCACATATTCGCGACAGTCCACTCTATAAAAATGCCAATCATTATTTAACAAAAAGCTTTTAAAAAATTATAAAAAAATTGTTTTCTCTCAAAGAAATAAGCCATATTACGTTTGAAAACTGAACTTTATTTTAATTAGTTTGTTCTGCGTCGTTCGCGATATTAATGCAAAATAGCATTTTTGAGTTAAAAGTTTAATTTAGCTTTAAGTCCATCCACTTGAAAGATTCGATTTAATATGCAAACCTTGTTTTCTTGAGTTTCCAAAAAAGAACCTAAGAAAGAAATCGAAATCGCATTCAAATTCATTCAAGCTCTCCGTGCGCCCATATTCACATGGTCGAATAGCCAAGTTTATCTCTTGAGAGTCATACAGCTTTAATTGCATTTGAAATGGAATAAAAACGACTTGCGGGCCCGGTTAAAGAGAAAACAGTGTTGGTGGTAAAGTCGAAAATTCCTACCCTTACTGAAAGGAACTGTTAAATAGGTCACGTGTAATTTCGCGCCTCGTAGAGCATTCCTTATACGCTTTGTAGCAATGTGTTTTATATAAGATTGTGTATTACTTTTTAACATATTTTACCAGTAGCTCTTGCGATTTCCATTTAAAAGATTTCAAAAGTTTCAAAATGAGTTTTAGGCACACAATTTTATTGCGAATAAAACTAATTTGTACTTCGTTTTGTGGAGAAAATTTTTTGTTCGCGTTTCAAACGCCTCTCAAAATTAGTGTCAATTTCCACTTTTAATTATTTTCTTCTTTTTATTTCGAGTGTTAGATTAGTTTGTTAAAAACAAATTTGGTAATGACTAAAGACAATAAATTTTGTTTTTAAGTGAGTGTCTCCACAAAAACATGTTTTTATTATGAAGCAGCGTTAGCATCCGGACTTTTTTACTCGGTTTTTATAATGAACAGCTGACGCTTCGGGGCAGGTTAAAACAACATGCAGGAAATTTGTGTGGTAAATTGAACATGAGTTTTAATGCCACCCAGAGGTGCGTGAAATAAATTTTTAAAATTAATGTTCAATTTCTATTTGCATAATTTTATATTCACATTGTTAAGTTAATCATTCATGATTAATATATGAACTATGCTAAGTACCTATACACTTTTATTAAACAAACTGTCTTAAAAGATACACACAGCTATTCTAAAAAAACACCCCATTTACAAAATGAAAACTCCTTAACGTTTACCCACGAATCACATATTTCACAAAAAGTTGTAATTTCTTCCTCTTTTTTAAATTTGAAGAAAACTGAAATTTGTTTTTCTTGTACTACTACGTTGTTATACACACGAGCTTTTTATCCTCCCGAAAGCTCGATAGCAGCTAAAGTCATTCTTATTTTAAAAATAGGAAACAAATTGTGTGCACAAAGCCATGTTTCACTTAAAGTTAACAACAGTTTATGGAAAAAAGTGGAAAACATTCTCGCATGCTACCGGATTATATTCAATTCGAAAATTAAGCACAAAATACAATTTTAATGTCGTGGCGGAGTTTAATAGTTTTGGAAAATTTTAATAATAAAATGAAACGTATTTTACCCAATTTAAATTTCCTTAAACATGAAATAAAGAGAGTTTTATGCGCGTGAAGAAAAACATGAGAAGAAAAAATTTTGTGCTTTGAGAAAGGAAATTTATAAACAGCATGATTAATTGACAAGTTTATAAATTATTAACTTTTTTTCCAAATCTAGAAAAAGTTGGAGGTGATTCCGCTAAGTGCAAAAAATGTGGCGGTATTTTAATGATAAAAGGGGGCTCTACAAAAGGTTTGCTTACGCATTTATTAAAGAAACGCCGAATTGATTAAAAAAATAATACAAATTGCATTCCTTCCAAACAGAGGAAGTTGAAGGTAGTATGTCAGGGACTCCTGAAGAAACTAGAGCGTTTGAAGCGAAACAAAGAAAACTAACGCATTTTATTACGCTTGGAAGCCACTCTGGCTTCACGCATCACGCATGATAGTTTTAGATGGAATTTCATTTGTTCCATCGATATTTATTACTTCTAAAGATTTGAGACAACTAATGGAAGCGAAGGGTTTCAATATTCCAAAGTCGTGAGATACGATAGCATCGAAGGTTTTGAAAATTCGTTTGTGCGTGCTAGAAGAACAAGCAACAAAATGGTGATGGGAAAATATTTGGTTTAACTTTAGATCAGTGGAATTCGTCATCAAATAAGCGTTACTTAAATATCAATGTCCATGGGCGTACCAAGATATGAAATTTCCGGCTGGTCACTATTGTGAAATCCATGACAACTGAAGTACAAACGTCTTGAATTAGTGGAAAAGCGATTGAGTGCGTACAAACTGTCTTTATCAAAAAACATAGTATCGACAATTACAGATGCTGCCAGTACTATGACGAAGGTTTGGAAACTCATTTCGCCAAATCAGCAACTTTGCCTTGTTAATGGTATACAGCTGGCAGTGATAGATGCCTTATATAAAAAAAGGGCATACAGAGTGGATGCTGAAGAAATAAATTTTTATATAGTTTTTTTCTACTCTGTTACCACCCGGCAGGTGGTCGTCGGAAAGGGGGCTGGCCAGACCCAGTGGATGGTGGCTGTGACTCCAAAAAAAGTCGATGTAAAAAGTTGGGCTCCAAGCAACCTGGTCGGTGGGCACCCCTGAGCACTGGGCGGTAACGGTAGTTTGATTATCAATTTATACAAGTTATAAATAACACTGGCAAAGTGCCATTCTCTTACAAAACGGAGCCTCGCCTCCAAAGACGGCCTCCCATGGTGTGTGTTGGTGACCTGGATATATGTATGTTGATATGTGTAACAGTAGATGCTCGTGGCGGCGTGGAACGGGCCGTCCGGAGGTAGACACGAAGAAGAAGAAACCAAGGAAGAAAAAAAACACCTGTGGATCGCGAGAAAAGGTGGTGATAATAGCAAGCAAACACAATAAAAACCACTTACCTTATGCAGAAAGCGGTTAATTAAAACAGTCAACGAACACGTCAATCCCCTAACGGGCAACCGGGACACCGGTAACAAAGGAACGAAGCGAAGGAAATAGATAACCGGGTCTCGTTTAGTGGCGAGAGGGGTATATTAAAAAACGAAGAAAACTCGCAACACTTTAACTAGTGGTTTGCACCCCACGATACGCCGACGTGGATCTACAACTCTCCGCCGTGCAACGACGGGCTCACTATTATCACCCCCACATTCTCGCGATCGTGGCGGGGACAATCACATTTCGTTATTTTCGTATTTTTGGAAAAACAACGTAACAAAATAACGTGAATGATAAAAACAAAGAGACGGAAGAAACTGATCAATTAGATGACGAGAATGAAGATGAGGGAAAAATAGAATTTTTGCAAGATGTCCAAGAACCCGATACTGAGCCTAAACTTTCTGATGAGTCATACAACCATTTCTACGTCAAGAAAAATGGTTAAACTGTTTAGAAAATCTCCTACTAAAAACGACGTTTTACAAAAATACGTTAAAGTGGAACCTGGTATAGAACTGAAACTAATCTTGAACTGCTTAACCAGGTAGAGTAGTCTGCTCATAATGTTACAGCGTGTCGGTTTTTTAGAGAGCAGTATAAAAGCATTTATAGATTTTAAAAGATAGATTTCCTTGAAGTTTTGGGGAAGCTCCTGGAACCTGTCAACATAACGGCAGAGGCCATGTCAACGTGACGTATCGTATGTCTGCAGATATAGCATTAAAAGTTATGCTAAATGAAATTTAAAAAGTCGAGTCTCCCGTCAATGCAGACAAAAATTCGAGAAATTGAGAAATCTCGGGATTGAAATTTCCCATAGAAATTGACAGCCATACCGGAGACTTATATCCGGATGAAATCAAGACTACCCGTTACAAGAGAAGTTTTCCGCACTTAATACAAAAATGGCTAAGACATGACTGAAGAAGAGGTGGGAGGTTGTTTGCTGGTCCAGTTTCTGAGGTAAGCAAAAATACTCAATTAACTTCCAATTACCCTTCTTCGTTTGCTTTGTTTTGTATATCTTGTATATCTATATATATTGGTCATCGACCAATTGAATTAAAAAAAGCTTCTGCTGGCGCTCACGGTTTGTCACTTATTTGGACAGGAAAATTTCCATTTACTTCGCTTAAGACAGGGTTCATGGTTTCGTATTGACATTGTTATACGGCGAAATAAATATTACTTGATCGGATGTTGATTTGATATGCCTTTCTCTAGATGTGAGCTTTATAAAACTACTTACTAATGTAGAATATAATATACCGTTTTAGACAGTACTTCGAAAACAAACTATTTAATCTTAAACGTAATATCTCAGACATATATGTGGGAATAGCATTATTAACTAATAATTTTTGATTAAATTTCCATCGACCCTCGTTTATGCATTTAATTAAAATTGTGGTCAAGTGTCAGGCTACGATAATCCCCATAATTTAAACCTTGCTCAACATTCGCATAAAAAAGTAATGGTTTACTTGATTTATTGCATTAAATCATCTATATCTTTCGTATTCAATAAACCGTCATTAGAGTAATTGAAATATGAACGAAGTATTGACTACGTTTAGGAAGAATTCGCGTTCCAATTAATATGGGCAGAAAAATTGAGTCCAAATACAAATTTATTGCAAGTTTCTAAAATGATAAAAATTTTAACAAAAAGTGTTTCCCAAAAACGATCTTTGAACTATGGACTACAAAGTATACATTAGCGTAAACCACTAGCTTTTGATAATGTGCCAGAAAACCAGTTAATCACAAAATTCTCTTTTATTGTTATATTTTATATTTATTATTGTTAACCTTTTGGTTATTTTTATTACTTTTTGGTCTTAATCTTGAAAATTAGTTATAAACGTTTGTGCGCCATACTCATTCGGAATAAAAATTTTCATTAGTAGATGTGCAATTCTAGAACTATAATTATTGGTTATAGCGTTAGAGCATAGCAAAGCGCTTAATTGATTCATTTCAATAAAACAAATGCAGGTGTAAAGTAAATTTGACAAACGGCAACAATTTGAATTAAATCAAATTCTATTTATTGGCAGTTAGATCAAAAACAAAATAATTTTCAGCTAGTGAACGTTCGGCTTTAAAATTCCGAAGTAATCAATACTTCTGAATTTAGAACTGTGGAGCAAGTGGAACATTACAACAAGTAAACAAAATAATAGGTTATGCCTTAAAGTTGCTTAAACTATTGTAAAATACTTAATTAAGTTTATAATTTAATATTGCGAGATGAAATTATTACAAAATTAAAGGGCAATTTGCCATAGAAGGACTTCTTCTATTTACGTAATGTAACGTAAGTACCTAAAAATTTTGGATTTTAAACTGTTCAGTTAATTATTGGTTGATTAGTAGGTTCAAAGACGATCAACAGCTTCTATTAGCAAACTAAAAACGACCCTCTGCCATAGTTACCGGGCACAACGTCAACCGTTTCTTAAGCTGCTGAGTTATTTTAATAATTTTTGAATACTTGAAAAGAAAATTGCGGAGCCAATAATCGCCCTAGCTTTGTGTATTTATCTAAAAAGGGTAATACACATTAAGATATTGTTTTAATCACGTAAAAGGAACTTTTTTACTATGCATCTGAATGCAGATTTTTTTGTTAACCATTCAAACGAGCGTTCAACGTTCAAGCATTCAAACGAACTTCCAATTCTATATAACTGGAAAACCATCTGAAGAGACCGAACAGATTTGGAATAGTACGAATAGTTTTCACATGCAAGAAATGTCAGAGAGACTGCCAGATAGAGCTACGGCTTAATGTAAACTTGACTGTAAGTGCGAGAAAACTCGAGAAAGTCTTGCAGAAGTCGCTTGCAATGTTGATAACACTCTTGCTTGCAGTAAAACGAGGCATAAATACCTCTTTTTCACATGCGGGAAAACTTCTGAGAGGAATTGCTAGAAAATAGAGGAAGAGACAGAAACTAGCTTAATCTAAACTGGACTGTTAGTGCGAGAAAACTTTAGAAAATCGTGCAGAAATCGCTTCCAATGCACAGTATTGCTAGCAACTTCCGCAAGATTTCCTAGAGTTTTCTCGCCCACTTAAAGTCCCCTACACACGACCTGACGCGGTCGGCCTGACAGTCGGTCCGACCAAATCAGGCGTTGCCTACACATGACCCAACTTGTGATCCAACCAGCCTCCTACAGACGACCTGACGCGGTCGGCCTGACAGTCAGTCCGACCAAATCAGGTGTTGCCTACACGCTAAATCGTCTGACAACGCTCCACACGACCTGATTTGGTCAGGCGGTTGGGTAGTCAGGTGGACGGGCCATCTGACAACACCCGACGACCCGACACAATAAATGTCAGACGACAAGCCTACACACGACCTGATATTCTACCTGATCTGACCAAATCGGCCCGACCGCCTGACCAAATCAGGTCGTGTGTAGGGGACTTAACCTTAAACTAGTTTCTAACTCTCGTGGGATTTTCTCGCATGTAAATGACGTCTAAAAGTCTCGAGCGCTCTATAGGAACTACTGTGCCCACTCTACGTATGCAGGTTTGGGCTTTGGTTTAAGGACGACTACTTCAATAGAATCGTGACATGCAAAATTACGATGAGATTTTTGTACTTCCAATAATCAAACTATTACAAAATACTGAAATGGTAATCAGAAACTAGTAAGGGGAGGCTTTGCGCTCCATCTACGCTCGTTTTGCGAAAATTGTTTGATAACGCAATCTACCTTCACCGCCAGCTCACCAGATCTGTTTACCCAGACTACTATCTATTCTATGAACTGCAAATTTTTAGAAATTTCGTTAATGCTCTTCTAAATAAATGGTGGTTTTTAAGTGGTTTACGGATATTTCAGGTAACTGTATAAGTGTGTAGGCTCTGGATATGGATTATTTAGGGAGGAGGATAAAGTTTCCTTCATTTAGGCCACTTAATTCGGCCTAGGTACTTCCTCCAAGCGGCCTCCTAGTGCCCATTAAATCTCTTGACATCCTACTTGTAAGATCAGCTCCAGGATTATGGAGGGAGGGTAGTGCTTATTCTGGTTATGTCGAGCCAGAAGTCAGAAGCGTGTAGAATTTAATACAAGCTACGACAGAGTGGTTTAAGATATTTTGGTTTTTAGATTAACGTTGTGTTTACACTAGGCTAAGGATAGATCAATATAGACTAATACTACCAAGTTGAACTGAAAATTAGAAAACGAGGAGTATTTGCAATGAAGAAAAGCCATATAAATTCAAAACAGTACAGAAAATAAGAGAAAAAGCACACAAGCAATTGGAACTTATTTTGAAGTGAAATATACAACTTGCTGTATGAAATATTATTTATTCATGTTGTGAACATATGACAAAAAGGCTATAGTACATATACGACATATCAATTTATAAATATGCAATTCTCTGAGAAGACTATTACTTCTAATTTAACCGTATATTGCGTTCACGTAATTATTTAAAAAGGTGTTGAACGATCGATACTTTCTAATGACTATTACTTTCAAAGTGATAAATTGGGTAATTTGTTTTTTGCATTCAACAGAGTTCTGAAAATGACTTCACTATAAGTAAATTTACGAAAAAGACTTAAATTTAATAAAAGCTTTTGTTGGAAGTAAAAAGAGAAAAAGTTTTCTTTTCAGTAATCGAAAAATGAAACCACACACACATGGGTTTATTATTACACTAATAAATTCTTGAAAATTTTATATTAGATAAAGGGTACTAAAGTCGAAATTTCAAAATAAATGTTTTTTGATTTATAAAAAAACGTATTATACAGAGTGCATCAATAATGTAAGAAGGTAAAATAGGGTAAATGGATTGGAAAAATATTTTGAGTGGCGCTCGATTAGCTGATTAGTAATTTTCAAATTTGAGGTAGTACCTACTTTCAGGGCGATTTAATGTTAAAGTCGCGTTTGCTCAGAGCAAAATGTTTCAATACTTACAAACGGCAAATTACTTAGACTAGTTTAGGAAGGAAAGATTTAATTTTTTCTACACTACGAGAACATTAATGACTGCCTTTTCTAGTGGCCTAAAAGGCGAAATTAAAATTGCTAAAAATACGTTTATCTAAGATGACTCGGAATCCTTAAAATTAGGTTGTGTTCTGTTTGAAAAATTTTTATTTTATCACTAGTGTCCTAGTCAAAATATGACTTGTGTCTAATCAAAATATGACGTCTAATGAATAAGCAAAGTAATGTTTTTTACCAAATAACCGCTTCCGTCACGTGGACGCTTTCTTATATTTTTTGCAATTTCTAAAACGAGACAGTACTAACCAATGTGATTAACTCCACATTCTTTTAGCCCGTTATACCCAAACTTGTTAATACGGCCCTGCACCTACTACTGTTATACAAACAACTTTCATTACTTGCATAAATTGGTACAGACTGCAAACAGTAGTAGGGACCTTGTAAAACTATATGATAAGTCCACAATTTAATTAATTTACAAACTAATTTCTGGTCGAATAGTGGTAGGAAGTTCTAGATAATCTGCTATTAAGTAAATTCGATACTTTACAAATGTTACATTGTATAAATGAACAAAGGCAAAGTAATTACTTACAAACTTTTTTTGCGAGCTCCATTTTAAGAAACCGATAAGTGATTTTATTAATTTTTTGCATTCATTTAACTTGGGTTCTTAAAAAGTTTCTTCGTAAATCTCCATTAAAAGCTTTCGAATGTGCAGTTCCAACAAAATGAAGAAACAGGATTAAACTCGGTTAATTTATATCTCGGACTTTGAACTGCTGAACATAAAGTTTGCCCTAAGTATAACTTGCTTTAGTTGCAAGTCTAAACGAGCTAAAGCGTCGCTGATATTTACTACTATGGATTTTCCAACTCCAAACTACCCTCGTTCAACCGCTGATATCGACTCGTTACGAACATTTCTTAGTTTAACTTATGCTTCTGAGACTAAAAGTTTACTGAAAGTACATATATGTTTGACATTGGTCAGTGTCGTTTGAAAAAAAGAAAACCCTTATTTTTACGAGTGAATCTTTTAACGCAATTTTCTGTATTTTAAACCGCCATTTAATTTAAGACAAAATTAGGTTTAGAAATTCCTAATTTTTGTTAAATTTAAAAAACCACAAGAGACTAATTTAATCATCTTAATAAAACAGCAAAAAGTACTTTAAATTTAAATTATAGAATTTGAAATTAAAATTTCTGTATCCCACAATTTGGGAATATTTTAAACAGATTCTTTTGGTTAGTTACACGTTTTAAACATAATCTCTTGGGAATCTCTAAAAGCTCCCCAGTACTTGATGCGGTTCAACCAAATCAGCAGTTAGGAGCACTTTACATTATTTGGAGCATTTATTGTTTCTCGTTTCAATTATTTCAATTAGCGAATCTGACGAAATTCGTTCGTCTAATGCTAAACTATTTAAAAACTTTTTTTATCGTAATTTAATAACAAAAGAAAAATCTCGTGAAAAACAAATTTAGCAATATTATAAGTTATAAGAAATACGTTTTGTATTACGTATCATTATTTGTAAGTTACTGTCTATATTATTTGTAACTTTGTACGTGGTGGTGTTAAAGTAGAATAAAATTGCGAACGCGTTTTTTTGTCTTCAAAAACTCGAATGTCGACTCGCATATTAGTATTTAGCTATAATTCATTTTCTTTATATAAGACTATGAGATAATGCCGCAATGGACTTAAAAACTTTTCTATAATTCCAATAAATCAAATAGGATGTCTTTAAGTTGTAAGCCAATCTTACAAATTTTAAACTAAAACACTTAAAAATACAAAAATTGGTCGCTATCCATAATTTCCTTTAGGGTTGTGTTTAAAAAGCACGGATTGTGATTTTCCGTCACTACCCAAACACCAAAATCCATATCGCGTGAGCGATTTTTTATTTCTTACCGTCATTTCCTCTCTCTATTCAAACGCCCTAACCCACCTACTTCCATCATACTCTCGCACTATGTGAGCGATCCCTTACTTAAACCACCTACGAGTTTATTTTTGTTCATACGCTTCTCATTGTTTGCAGATTATACAACCGGATTACATTTATTATTAATTAGACTCGGAATATGAAGCTTTGAAGAGGATTTACCGGGATAGGAAATAAAAACATAGCAACCCATCCACAGCTATATTAAAAAATATTTTGGAAAGTTGCCGATTTATTTTTTTTGTTTTAAGCAAATAGTTCTATTGGCACAAAATAGTTATTGTTAAATGTATGATACAATGAGTTTCGGAAGATAAATGAGTTGATGTTTTCAAAAATAAAAAATCTAATGTGCGCAATGGCATATCACGTAAGTCTAGAAAAATTCACGGCATGCCAAAATTCCAAAAATGATCCCCTCTGATAGCTCCGGTCATTCTTGGGACAGTAAAAGTGGACTTCCTTTAACGCGTCAGACGCCCGCGTCTGATGCAGCGCATTGCTTCAACGCTATTAGGATTGAGGCATGATAAAAACAGTCCCATTGACATTCCATTCTAGCAGTGCACTGTGTCAGGTGCTCGCGTCTGACGCTTTACATCTACCTTTAATCGTAGAATTAAATGCTCTATTGACTGCCACTTACGACAAGTCGAGTAACTATTTGAAGTAAAAACTAAAAAAATCATGTGTCGTGCAACGTCCCGCTATTACGACTCTTTTTTAATATTCGAATTCATATTTTGATTTTATGGTCGCCAAGCCATTTTTGCATCATCTTAAATGTATTTTGATGGAACCCAACGTAAGGGTATCTGCATATTAAACACGTACATAGCAGATAAGTAACAAGCGGCTTGTAGCCAGCAATAAGCAGCTTGTAGCTGGTAGCTGATGAAGGGTGCAAAGTGCAAGCGCGAGGTTTCATGTTTTGTGCTAATTAGTTTGAAACAACGATCAACTAGTAGCAATGAAGATTTTTTTTAGAAAAGTCAGCGGTTCCCTCTTTCAGTTTATTGAGTCAGATCTGTCCCAGCGTCTACTGTACGCTATGTGATTTGATAACATTTTATTACGTATCTGCTACGAGCGTTTACTATGCGGACGGATACCCTAAAACCGTTAAGCTTGCGACCTTGCACTTGCACTTGCCAGAAAATATTACCTAATTTAAAGCCCCAACTACACGAGTCACGAGTCACTAAAACCGAGTGTTAAAATTGTAATGGAAACATTCGTTTTAGTATTAAATAGGTACCAGTTTCTTTTCCACTAATCGAACAAGAAAGCACTAGGTTTTAGCTACTCGTGCAAGTTGCTATCCTAGTTTAACTGGGGCTTTACCAGTTACTTTGCGTTACGCTCGACAAAAATACTCCATTTTTGTGTTTAGTGGGTACTTAGTTGATCCTTAATTAATTTTATTTCGATCCGTTGCTCGACGAGAAGACGTTTTTACATTATTTACTTATTTCGCTGATTAAACTTCAAACTTTGCTATGAATAGATATATTATGCGGGTACTGGCTCAACTTGCAGATTTGCGGTTTTATTGTCGGTAATTAGCATGTATGTATGTTTTGATTCCGCGCGTAAATTGAGGCAGTATCGGCATAGTCTATCTACTAGCATTAACTACACAAAGTTGTTTTCTGTAACAATCAACACATCAACAGTCAAGTTTTTTACCTCCTTCCTCAACAGTAGCCTGTGAAGGAACTTTTCTAACTCCACGTATTTCTAATGTGATCCCCCTGCTTGTTTCCTACAGAAAATATTACTAAGCGCCCCCCTCAGAACTTTAATCGCTTGTTTGGTGGCTTCCAGACGGCGAGAAATTGAACTGGTACCACCTTGCTTACCCCAGAAAAATATTACTAAGCAAAGTGAAGACCTACAAACAATATACAATTCCTAAAACCCCGTGATGGTGTCGACTTTTAGTAGCAACAACTAACCATAACAAGGTAATTTAAAAGTGATCCTTCCGCAATAAAAATAAAAAACTTGCAAAAAGCAACCATTTTATACCGAAAAGCAATTAATTTTAAATCTTAAAATCTCTTAAATAGTTGTTGTAGATATAGTAAACTCTGAGCTAATTACGAATGTGCTTTCAGAATAATTCCTAATAAAGTTTTAACAAATTTACATAATTCTTAAGAAGCCATGGATACAGAAGTTACAAAGCCTTTATTATCACTTCCTGGGATAGGTAAATAGTTATATGTATAGACTCCATTAACTCTCATTCTTATCCACGTAAGACCGAAACTATATTTCTTCAGTTGTTCTTTTTTGATTCTTTGTAGGTACGACAGTGTACAAAAGAACTTCAGATTCGTAAAGCTCTCTAGCGCACATAAATGTCGGACAGCCAAATTTTATTAGTTCGAAATAGAAAATATTATTGAAATTATCTCGAGAAAATTGTTTTTATTTCTTCTTTAAATAAAATGTGAGCTGAATAAAAAAATATAAAATGTTTGTTTGAATATAATCAACTTTTATATATAGGTAATAATAAATTGACCATAAATAAACTTTTTGAAGTCTAGTAAACGTAACATTTCATCGAACAGCCTAATTATAGGAAATTGGAAATGCCGTAAGTAAACCTAATATTGTGTTCGGGTTTTTAAATTCTAAGCACACGTATAGGGTCAGACTACATTTTGTAAACTCGTTCAATATAATCAAATCATGATTGCCTTTGATACTCTTCTTGTGGGTTATATCGTTTTTGATAAAACTTACATACTCAGCTAAATCAAAATTGGGTAAAGCTGCTTATACACAGTGGATCAAAGTAAGGGCACAAAGTTGAACATTTACAATTTCTCCAACTCGATATAAGCTACACAAATAGTATTTCCTATTCAAGATTAACGATCGAAAGAATTTCGACGAGGATTTATTTGTCGTAAAATATTTCCAAAATTTGCTACTTTCGTAACTATTACGGCTTAATATAATAGGTCTCGTTACTAAGCAATACATAATGTAATTATATACGCGAAGCGTCAACGACATTATTGAATTTTAATTACGACACTACACCGATGACATTCTAGTGACGGTCTTAATTAAAAAACAAGATCGGCCAAAGGCTAACACGAATACTGCCTTAAAATTACAAATATTTTAAGTAATTTTTGATGTTCGAAATAAACTTTTCTCTCTCTCTCTCTCAGGAATTCGCTTAAACAACCTTCTATAAGCATTTTGTGACAAATTTAAACGGACGAAACTAAGTAAAAAAATTTTTAGCGTCGAGATATGTGAAAAGAGAAGGGTTTAAATTAATCATAGCTTTGACAACAGTTAAACAAAACGAAAGAAGGCTACGTGAAAACGTGAAGTTTAATAATAAACCTCTTTGAAAGTCTGAACGTTTTGCTGGAAATGCTGCTTTTAAGGCACATAAAATACAAAATTTAATTTTTTATAGCTTTGCAATTTAACGTACACCTTTATACGATTTCTATTAAAGTGCGTTTGAGGTATTTTCGCTGTTATTCCAACAATTGCCAAGTTTCAATAACATACAGCGACGTAGATATAAAAATGCTTTTATAAAAGACTATTTTTACTTCCTCCGAGAGTCCTTTATTCTTTGCTATGGACTTCCCGTCATTTTTCTTCTTGTATTCGTGAATCTTTCTATTTTTCTATACATTCACTTGTCCCCCGAGAATATTATAGCAAGGTACACGAAATCTTTACTTAGTTGATAGCTTTACCATTTAACTGTAATCAGCTCGTTTACACTCTTTTTCAGTCACTGCTGTACTGAAATTTATCTCAATATAATAATATAATACGTATAACATTTTAGCTATGACAAAAAGAAAATTATTAATAGTCGAAATTGCCTTTTCCTATAAAAAGCACAATTTCTCCCTTGAAATATAATTAAAAATTTATTCATCTTTTAGTTGTTTGTGGGCGAATTGGGAATACCCATTTGATATCATTAAACGAGAAGGATTTATGTTCTTACGTAAAACCTCTTTTAGGTGGTCCATTGATCTACTTTGGTATTTTTCAGAGTATAATAGACTTACGTTCAACCATTATTTTTCTACAAATAGTTGATAAGTTTATTCGTCTTGGAAATTCTTTCTAAAATTTCCTGAAATTGGATTAAAGAAATGTTTTTTTTTTAAAACACTTTAATAATAATCGTTACAAAGCTTGTCTGCCTTCGTCTGTCGGGAAAACAATATAAAATATGTAAAGTAAAACAAAATTGACTGGAACCCAAAATTTTATTAAAAGAGAACAGAGCTGCAGGCAGGGGCCTTTGTGTCTTACTTTAAATGGATATATAATAATAGATACTTCAAAAAAGTGGAGATAGTAAACCACCACCTGTACCCGAATGGAAATAATCGAATACAAATACAATTTTTGAAAAACAAATCCAATTAATCCTTTTCACGAAGTGAAAATGTGTAGAAAATAGAGCCATCATCGCGCGTCCTATATATTTTTTAAACCTCTTTTGTAAAACTTTTAATTACGTTTGTCATTTGGTTTGATTTCCAAATCGATCCTTTTTATTTTGCATTTTAATTAAAATGTACACGAGAGGTCTAATAATAAGAAACCAAAGTGCCCCTCAAATTGAAAACTATTTGTACGTATCAAGTTTTATCGATACTACTAATAGTACAAAATTAAATTTGTTTGAAAGTTTTAGTACAGCTTTTAGCACTAACACACGCTTGGACAACCATTTAAAGCCATTGTTGGCAAATGTCCTATTACCGTTGTTAATAAACGTGAAGGAAAATTATTCCAACATGGTGCATTACAAGTACAAACACTGCAAGCTTAAACAAACAACAAATATGTTATGTCTATGACAACAATGTCACGACTAAATCACCCTAATGGCTACATTTTTGCTAAATTTTACGTGGCATTTAAAAACAAATTTCAACTGCGGAAAAGCTCCACTATTTTTTGCGAACAAATTTCCATTCTTGAGGCTATACTTCGAAAAATATTATGTACGACTTTTAATAAGAAATGTAGGTTGGATTCCAAAATAGTTTCTTCGATTTGTTCGTCTACTATTAATTAATTGAATTTTCTAATTGAAATCACTTTTATGTCGAGTAAGAAAAATGAAACTAGTTTAGGAAATGAGGGTAATTTTATTTGTATGTAAACCTACGTCGGAATCCTAAATATAAAAGCCAAAGTAGCATTGTTATCTTACTCCTTCGTACACCGAACAGGTTTTAAATTGAATCAGAGCATACTGACGTTTTTACACTCCAATATGTGAAAACGAATCCAGGATATCGTTATAAAACTTTTTTTACTACAGAACCGTAGGATCTATCCAGATTCGCATTTATAAGCAAATAAAATATGCGGTAACAAGAGTTTTTGTCAATTTCCCACTGAATATTTGATATCCCACTTGAAGTGTTACTGACACGTATTTAATGAAAAATAAACAAATTTTAATTCGTCCAAATCTGTTATTTTTGTATTTAATTACCCCATTACGCGTACACAAAACAAATTTGATTTAAAAAAATTTACATTTAAATTTCCTTTTAACCCTCGTCATACTTAAACAATTTTTACTCCTCTCTCATTGAATAGTAAAAACAAGTTGTATACTTTGATACGACCAATTGAAGATCATTAACTCAACATCTACATTTTTGTACGAAAAGACTTACTTGGAACTTTAGTTTTTTTTTGTTTGTTACTATAAATTTTCACGTAGCTGCTGTTAGTTAAGCAACAAATAGTAATCACTATAATAAAGAGTTACAACGATAATTCCAGTTGCAGTATTACAATACTGGGGTTTCTATAAAGTCCCAACGCAGTTTATTATATTAATAACTTTTGTTTCGAAACTCCAACAACTATTCGAGGAGATTAATGAATGGTCAAAATGCATCTGTCTAACTGAACATGTGAAAAATAACAACACTCCAGTAGATAAAGTTGTACTTTTAACATTTTTTTGTCTTCTCCACTTTTTGATAATTGGCACAAACGCTTCACAAGGATAATTTGTATTTTACACTATAAGTTCTAGTGTGTAGTCGATGCTAATAACCTATAATTTAACAAATAAAAAGTAAAAATTGTGATATAAGTAAGTAAGTATACGCGGGTTCTGGCTCAGTTTGCATAATATTTTTTGATTGCGACCGCGAATCTAATAATTTAGCCGCGCTAATAAAACCGAGAATCATCCACGACTTAATATTATTTCACGGAATATGCAAATTAAGACACAACTTGCATAGACTATCTACTTAGTGGTGTTAAAGTTGCGAAACTGAGTTGCAGTTATGTACTACAGTACTACGGGAAAAACAGAAAATATCGCAAAGGATCTCGTATAAGTTTTGATTATAAACAAAAATATATTAGCCATTCCTGTTACCTACCAATTTTGTCAAAGACATAAATTTGACTAATAATTGTTATCTTTTTTGGATCTATCAAATTATACAATATGGCTTTTATTAGCCGAAGAAAATGAGGTATCAGTCTTTTCTAACCTGGACAAATAAAGCATGTACTACCCAATTTGTATAATTTCAAATCAAATGCAGAATGCCCTAAACAAAATAAGAGGATGGCGTGTAAAGGAGGACCTAAATGTAAACCCTACAAAAACCATCATAGTCCCATTCACTAACCGCAGGAAGTTAAATTAGAAAGCTCCACAGTTACAGAGACTATCGATACAATTCTACAGGGAGGTAAAGTACCTAGGGGTAACTCTAGATGCAAAACTCAACTGGAAATCACACATAGATAAAACTCTTTCCAAAACGACGGGGGCCTTTTGGGCTTGTCGCAAACTATTCGGAAAGACCTGGGGGCTAAAACCGAAGATGATATATTGGTTATATATATCGGTAATTAGACCCATTGTCACATACGCTTCGCTTGTGTGGTGGATAAAAACGAATGAAATCACGACACAAAGCAAGCTGCAGATATTGCAGCGGCTAGCGTGTTTGAGTATAACAGGGGCTATGTGCACAACCCCGACTGTGGCTATGGATGCACTTCTGGACCTGCAGTCCCTGCAATTGTGGGTGAAGAGGGAAAGCCTACAGGCCGCCTTAAAAATAACCCAAAGCAGGAAATTCAAACCGGGTGACAAACCAGGTCACTTAAAAATTCTGGACTTTTTACAGCCTGAACTCTTTGAAAAACCTCTGGATGTCATTCCAAGGGTATTTGACTTCCAGACACCTTTCGAAGTGGTCATTCGAGACCGCGACATGGCTAGAAGTCAAATAATACAACTGGAATCAAATTCCTCCATCTGGTACTCGGATGGATCTAAAACTGAACAGGGAACAGGTATAGGAATATATGGGCCAAAATATAGGGCATCGATAGCCTTAGGAACCTTCCCCACAATTATGCAAGCTGAAACACTTGCAATAAACCTATGCGCCCAGGAATGCCTACGAAGGCGTATAAAGGGTAAAAAGGTCTATATTATAATGTCTGACAGTCAAGCTGTGCTGAAGGCACTCAAAGCCAACAGATATGAATCCCTACCCACTTGGGAATGCAGACAGTCTCTCAAAAAACTGGCTAAGGGCAACCCTTCACTGGATGCCGGGGCATGAGGGAGTTATAGGAAATGAAATAGCTGATGAACTAGCTAGAGCAAGCTCAAAAGCAAGCCCGATTGGACCAAAACCCTTCTGTGGGCTATCCAGAACACACAGAACAGTAAAGATCCAAAAATGGGAAACTGAGAACAAAAAATCTCACTGGCATAACATACCAGGACATAGACAGGCGAAGAAATTCATTGAGTACTCGTCTACGAAAGCTAAAAAGCTTATTCTTCTATCAAAGAACGAAATCAGACTTATCACAGGTCTGTTTACTGGACACTGCCTAGTGAGATACCACCTCAAAAAACTGGAATTGGAAGATAGTGACATATGCAGGTTATGTGAAACGAAGGTCGAATCCGCCGAGCACATTCTCTGCAACTGCGATGCACTAGCTCGACTTAGGTTGAAACACTTAGGGCAGGCACAAATAACGCCTGAAGAAATAAAAAGAAAGCCTCTCAAGAACACTCTAGGCTTCGTTGACAAGATTGAATTCCTGAGAATATAATACGAGTAGAGTTATGAACAAAAGATCAACGCTGGTCGCAGTTCTGTAAGGCTTACGTAGCCAATCGACCCCTGAGTACAATTAACAATTAACCCAATTTGTAAATGAAGTAAGAGAAAAGGGAAAGAAATCGAGAAATCTAAAACTACTAAAAAGCGAGAGAAATGAATTTCTAACACATTGAATTACACCATTACATAAATTAAACTTTGTTACGTGCTTACTATACGTATATAGCGAAGCCAACAAACTTATGAACTTTAACGTGTCAATCTCACTTAGTTCTTCAATAATTAATAATTGCCAAATCAATTTAAATTTGTGACTGCTTATATTTACAAGAAAATTAATTAATTTGCAAATCAGTTAATTAAATAAAAAACAATTTAAATGCATATGGTGAAAAATAAATAAACCGTCGTTTGAACATTTGAACGCAGTTGGAACATTAGTCGACTGAAAGTAATTTTGTTCAAAAATTTCAATTAAGTCGCAGTTAAAGTAGGTACTAATCTCTCAAATCACAAAATTTTACCTTCTGTAGATTAGCCGTTATGACGTTTTAAAAACAAAAATAATTTTGGTCTCTTTAAAATTAGAGTATTTTTACGGTTCTCATCTTTGGGTGGCTGTAGATGGAACTGAAGGTAATTTTGTTCAGCAATTTTAATTAAGTCACAGTTAAAGCACTAATCTCTCAAATGCAAAATTTTTACCTTCAGTAGATTAGCCGTTATGACGTTTTAAAAGCAAAAATAATTTTAGTTTCTCTAAAAGTAGATCTGGAGAATTGATAGTAGACAACCCTAATTGTAACTGCTATTTTGAACCAACTGCGCGATGACGTATCAATCTGTTTCTACTTTGGATGAGGTCTAAAAGACGAGATAGCTGTAAGCACACTCATGTTCTCTCACGTCCACAAGAGGTTTTCCGCGTGGCTTGTTGATTAACTTTTGACAAGTAGGGTGGCGCTTGAGAACTGATGAGCTTCGGAAAACTTCTTGGAAGAAGTATAATTTGTCTTTTACCTTTATGAGTTTAACTGATTAACCATAACCAATATACAATTTATGAGTATGAGTGACACCATAGCAGTCTTCAGCTACATTTGTTTGTACCTACCGATCTATAATAACTAAATTTAGCCATGAGAGCCTTCTTTTAACAAGTAGAATAAAACATTTTGATAAGTTTAAGTTAATCCTATTAAAAATTAGCGTTGAAAACATCTAATGAGAAATCGATAATAATATTTTATATAGCGTGCTTAGATTAAGTTAATTATTATTAAGGTTAGAAGACTAAAATGAAAACCAATTCCGTAAGCCATCAATTTTAATATAAATTCGCGTTAACTTAAAACAAATATTTTAGAGGTAACCGCAAATTTAAATTTTACAAAAATTAAATTAATTTCAATTCTGGTTCATTCGAGTGTAAAATTCAATTTAAGTTACTAATGAGAATGTTATTGCTCGACTTGTTTTCAAAAGTATTTTGAGTAATTTCTTAAATTTTCTATTGTGTTCTTAATAACTTGAGAGCATTTTTATATGCGTGTGTGTACTTACTTTTTAATTTAAAAAAAAAGGAAATTCGTAAATGAAGCGAGAAAATGAGGTAGGTATACTACGATTATTATTCTAGGATCAAAAGCAATCGTAATAATTGTTGCTGAGCGCCATTAGTTGCAACGTTATTTGAGTTTATTGCTCTGGAAATCCACAGTTAGCACAGATAAGCTTTAACAATAGATTATCCATTATTACCTAACTCATAGACAGAAATTGCTATAAGCGTTCAAAATCAACTCTGTTTTAGAAATCTTCTCTGTCATTGCGTAATTGACTAGAATGATTTATTAGAAGCGATTAACTGTATTGCTAAGTAGTCTTTTGCTTATCTTACTAGTTAATAATTTTTAATATATAGTTTGTTGGCAAAAATTTAAATTATTAACATTAATCATCAAAAAATATATAAAGATTTTTAACAAAATTCCACTCAGTAAGAGCTTTTTTGCCCTTTTTTCTTTCATCCACTCGATTCTTATTTGCCGATTGGGGAATTGATTTTGATCATTTGATGAGAGACGAAAACAGCCTCTCTGCAAGTGGTAAAACGTCGTAAAAAAACAAATGATAAAAGTTGGATAACTTAAAATTTAGTTTTTCCACTTGAAGTAGACAAAAATTTACTTAACTCGAAATTTAATTTAGAAACTTTTGTGGGGTTTATCGCCGTAATAACTAAAACCCTTAAAAATATGCACTTGCGTGGTTTGCATTCTGATGTCTAGCCTTAAACTGTTATAAAATGTAAGCTTACGATCTTATAAAATTGCACATTTAATCTAGTAGTGCTTATTTAAATTTTTAGAAGAACACCTACCCTAGTATTTATAAAGAGATGCATTTTTGAACTCGTTCAACACAATTTTAGATTTTATAGAATTATTTAAAATTTATAACCATTTTAGACTGTAGGTAATTTCTTTTTACTTCAGTCCAGTGCCAAATATCTTAATTAATTTTGTAATTTGCTAGTATAAAGTATAAAGAGAGCTTTACAACTTACAACTACGTCTCTCTACAACTTAAAAACACGGGTAAACAGTCTGCTGGGTCATCCCAGATCTCCAATCCATAAGTTACAACCAAGTGAAAATTTGCAAAACTATCTCAAAATTCCACTATCTACCCGATTTCAAAGAACTCTCATCGAGTACGCGGTTCTATTCAGCCTTTTACATACATCATTTATGTGGCAATGCACAATATTTCTATCGACAAGAACACCATGGAGCTTGGGATATGGTCAGTGAACTCAATTCTGTCATTCCCGCACTTTACCACGATATCCGCAAGCAAATTCTTTTTAGATAATTGGAAGTTGATTAAGTTTTTCTTCGAAAGATTGAGCTGCAACCTTCCAACTTAATTGATTGGAAGAAGTGATTAGGGTCTGAAATGAGATCATTCGTCACACCAGCAGAAACTTGCAGTTTTTATCCACTTGTTCTGAAACCTGTGTCATCTGCGAGCTGGATCACACTGTCACACTCATCACTTTGTCATTAATAATTACTAGATCATTTACGAGGGTTGCTTTTTAAGGAATGGACAGGCAGTCGCAATCAACACAATGCTAAGTGATAATGTAATGTAAGAATTTCTTTAAATGTCGAATATCGAGTTACGTGCCGCTATTATATTCCCACAAAACTAGGAACCATTGAAAACGAAATGGAGGCAGTTTATGGAAACACCTCCCTTACTAAAATTATGTTTTTATAAGGGGCAAAAATTATTTGAGCAAGATAGAGAGTCACTTAAAGATGACGAGAGCCCTGGCAGACCAAGTGACGCTGTTACACATGAAATGGCCATAAAAGTTGATGATGCCGGAAAGAAAATGATCGCCTTAAAGTAAAAGAAGTTGCGAAAATGTTAAGGATATCGGAATCGACAATTTTGAACATTATTAAAGGCTGCTGGGCATGTCAAAGAACAGCGCGAGATAGGTGCCTAGAATGCTCCCACAGCATCAATTTGTTTTGAATGTTGTAAGGAGTTTCTGACGCTGTGCGGTGATGACCTAACAGCTATCAGGAATTTAATTGTCACAGGAGATGAAACTTCTGTTCATTTTTATGATTCTGAACTAAAGAAGAAATCTGCATAGTTGCATTTAAAGGGTGGTCTAGATCCAAAGGAATTGGAAGTTGTGCTTTCTGTTGGAAAGGTGATAGCAGCAATTTTTGGGATTTTGAAGGAATTATTTCAATTAATTATAAAAATCAAAGTACCGCCATAGCAGGAGCATACGACGCTGGTATTTTACATCAATTAAAAGAAGAAATTAAGTCAAAAAGAAGAGGGAAATTAAGTCAAAAAGAAGAGGGAAATTGACAATGTGAGTACTTTTGCTGTAGGACAATGCATCTGTTCACAAGACAAAAATTGCCACGACCAATTGGGACCAAGTGCTTATTAGCTATTTTCAAATTTGAAAAAAAGATCTGCGTGGAAGGCATTTTGACAGCGATGAATCGGTCCAGATAGCAGTAAACGAACATTTTACGAGCAAATTAATATAAAAATAATTTTTTTGAAACTACTCATAGAAGTAATAAATAAATTGATGTTCGAACATAAATATTTACATCTCTTTCTGCCCCGTTCCGCGAGCTTAAAAATCTCCCCTTGTACGTAGATTATAAATAATAAGGGGCCCATTATAACCCCTTGTGGCAAGCCTGTCTCATTATTTAAACAATCGGATAAAACGAAACCCGAATCACTGCACTTCATCGCTACACCAGTTTAAACTACTACAGTGCAGGTCAATAATTTCAAGCGAAATTCCTAAACGCCGATGTCTTCACTAAAATCTCATAAAGATAATAACTGTGATATCTATTTTTATTTTCCACTTGTCAGAAATTATTCAACAACCAAGTACAAATTAATGCGGGTCATATAAATAAACGTACGCCCATATATTATGTGTATGTGTAATTATGATTTCAGCTATATACGCAGTTCAAATTAAATTTAATGATTATATGAATTATTAAATGGATCTCGTGAGCCATATACGCGCCTAAGCCATCCCTGCTCTAAATGATTACTTTTACTTAGTTGATCTTTTCTTTTAAACGGCTTTCTTCAGTTTCCGTACAATTTCTTTCCGAAAACTACCAACATCTTTTTATTTCGTTTAGAAATTAAGTTTGCAGCTTTGTGTCTAAATCAATCAAGCATTGTCCCCATGGACTCCATAATTGAGCTTTATAGCCTGTTGCATTTCAGACTTTCCAAGTAAAGTGTTTCGTTTTATTATGATATTTATTTATTTAGGTGTGGTTTGGTACTCTTCGCCGACAAATAAATTTTAATTAAAATTTTGGTTTAAAACTCTTTACGAGAACTTTCGAAAGAAACAAGAATTTAAAAAATGACGAACTTCTTCGACTTAAACAGATATTATAAAACGAGAACAAAGTCTTGTAGAATTTATGATGTTGGTTGTTACTTTGTTACTTCACATTTGAGGTAAGGAAATTTTTCAATTAAATTTTGAAATTGGACTAAATAAATCTTACACCGCCGAAAACAAAGTCTCGTTTTACAACGGTCTTAAAAGAAGAGTTCAACTAAGTAAAAACTCTCAAGCTCTTAGAAGTATTAAAACCACATAAATTTTATTCCATCACAAACAACTTTTAGTAAGATTACAGAGTAAATATTTTGTTTTGTTTTTATTTTTTATACTAAACTTTTTGTTCATTTTTGGTGAAAACTGATAAATAATTGTGTAGCAAGCAGGGTTCGGTTAAATCGTGGTTAAATCCAAATATTTTTTTAATTAAATTGACACCCAAATTAAATTGTCAGTCACTGTTTCAAATGGCACTCATTTGGTGAAAATCTAATTTGATTGGCGTTTGTTCAGTTGGAAGGATTACGCTGTTAAATTGAAAAGTGTTAAAAAATTTTTAAATTTCAGACGGAAACTGAAAATTTGTTTTGAGCAGAATTTACACAACTTTAATCTTCCCACATCGTCCCCTCAAAAAACTTAAACTATACTAAGTGCGTTTTCACAAATTTATTTTCAAACACCCCTATGTGGCGCCATCTATTGAAATTTCCTCCAAGTAAAAACGTTTGTTCAGATTTACCTTCATAGAAGTCTCCTGTGACGCATTGAGAGGCTTTCAGGAAAATTTCTGTAGGGAAGCGGTGGTAGTTAAAGGAAATTCCGTTAGGTCGAGCAAGGTATGGCGTCACAAGCTTCTAAAGTTTTCGAAGACAAATTTTATAATAGAAACAACTCGCTTAGCCAATAATTTTTGAAACGATCAACTGAATGTATTTAGGAGATTAAATTACGACATCTCAAAGTTTCATTTAATTTAAATTTTCATTAAACTACACAATACTAACGACTAATCAATACAAACACAAAGCGTTGACAGTACTCGATTATTAATTTGTTATGCGTTTGTTTTTTGTTAGCGAAATTTGAAATTATTTCGTTGCCAACATAGATCGCTCTAAACATTGCTAAAGGGTACCCGAATTCAATTTGATAGGTACATCTTAATCATCCTTAATAGTTGGATTAATTTTAAAAGCCCTTTAACCAGACCGCCAAAATCAGCAAACTTTAACTCAAAAGATATTGATCTTACGCGTAACTAAAACTCGTATAAAGCTTCAAGAAGAAGAAGAAAGTTTACCATTAAGTCTATTCTCCTTTTTAACCGAGTACGGACTTTAATTTTCTTTTATATAAATTTCTAAACTCATTTTTTGTTTCTTTCTCTTTTATAACTTCTTATTAAATTAATTACATGTTTCGATTTTATTTTATTATTAAAAGTTGAAAGAGATTTTTGTTCGCTTGTTGGTATTTGGACAATTTTTCAAAGTAGGTACGTACTATAAGATGAAAGATGAAGTAGTATATAATAATTGGATTTCTACAATAAAAGAGTTTGAAAAGGAATAATCTTTTATGTCCATGTTACATAATAAAAATGTATAGGACTTTATCAGTCAAATTTGTCTAAAAATTCTTTTCATGATACTTGATACTACCGACCTGTAAGTTTCTACTTGGCGAAGCATAAATATACCCCGATATGTGAGTTGCTCAATTGGCCCTATTGACAGCCAGTCTAAAACAGACTCTTATGAAGCGACCTTGTTAAGGACTAGCTCGACTTGACCCGTTCTTTTTTGATTGTACATCTTATATTCTGGGCACGAAATAGAAATCGGAAACCTTCAGTTAAAAAGTTGAAAGCAGACTCGTAAGTCAATACAGGTACGGAATTTTGTAGAAATATTTAACCGAAAGCTAAGGTTTGAAAGAAAAAGAGTAATTTTATTTATCAAATAGAAGTAGTTGTTTTTTTCTTTTTCTAGCGGTTTCAATACAATTCTTCGAGTATAAATAAATTTAAGTGCTCTAATGGAAATTTTCGTTCAACTCGGTTATCATAAAAAAATTATTAAAAGCTTTGAAGTTCTTTCACTAACTTTTTTAACATTTCTCTAATTTAATTGTATAATAAACTCGATAAAGTTGTTAATTTTAAATTAAACCTCAAATACAAGAAATACTTAACATAAATTGGAAGAGTTCCAAATTAGTAGTTTTCAAACTTAATGGTATGGATGGATATCGAGTACTTTAAAGACTAACCAAGTTTAAACAAAAAATAAAGGAAAATAAAATGTATCTTTTAGATCCCTATTTAGCGAGTTAAAGGTTACTAGATTGGAGTTTCAATTGCGGTAAAAGGTGAAAGAAAAGAGCCAAAAGAAACTATATTCAATATAATTCAAATAAATTGAAACAAAAGTTACTTTCAGTTATAGAGAAATTGAGTTGTTTACAATACGAAAAGAGAGTTTATTTAAAAAATGTCATTTTACACCAGCAATCAGCTATAGGGTGTTCAATTACATCTTCTGTGGCATCACTTTAAAAAACTTGCAAAAAATGTTGTTTCTTCTACTCTGTAGAACCTTGAATTGGAGTATTTCGTTATTCGATAATTTCGAACGATAAAATCAATTTAATTCGTTCAAACATCTCGACTAAATATGCACATGAATCAAAACTAAAGTTTAAACTTGAAATTTTCTTTAATGAAAATTTGAAAATAAATACTCGTATACTACCAACTTTCCAGAATTTCATAATTCATGATTATCGAAACTTTTAGATAAATTCAAAGCTTCCAGTGACTTACGAGGTCACATAACAACTTGTAAACTTGGAGTTTATTTTTTTCACTCCAATATTCGATATAAATTTAATAGGGTCTTATACGATACAAATTGGTCTTTGATTAAAATTAATTAATTTGTAGAATATAGGCTGCTTCACAGAATCCGATTGAGATTAGTTTTCTTACATTATTTACTGAAGGGTAAATCCAAGGGGGACGCCATGGATACTGGCTTTGATGCCCGTTAAATTGTTTTGCTTACACAATACATCAAAATCGAATTTGTCTTAATTTTATGCTTGTAATGCCTTTTATTCTTGATTAGTTAGATTATACGTTTACGCAGAGAATCCGATGAAGATGACTAGTCTTCTTAATTCGTAACAAATTAATTAAGGCAGCGGTGAGAGATGAAAGCATAAGAAGTTCGAAAAAAATACCTCTTTGGTGCTTAATTAACCGAAGTCAAGTTTTTACTGCAAATGTAAAATCCAAAGCAATCCGACTTTTAATTACTAGTTAGATTTATTATTTAATATTTTTGCGCGACGCTCCCCACTCTTTGTAGCTACAAGAAAGGATAAAGCGGACGAATGAAAATATAAAATCGGCAAAAACAGTTTTCTCGCCTAAATTTTAAACGAAAATTGAGATCGCAGCTAGAAAATCAAATATTGTACAGTTTGGGGTAGACTTGAGTGGCATTCCGGAAGATGAATAAATTCATTTGTTGTCGTAACTTCAAAGTGAAATTCTGCACGGGTTATAAAGTCGTGCATATATACCTATCTATCTAGCCTACTTAAGTTTTACGTTATAAAAGCTACTCGTGTTATCAAGGATGCACACATTAACCACCTGAAAAGACAATAAAAAAGCGAATATGTACGTTAGGTTATCTGGTTATGCAAAGCAAAAGGTTGTTTCAAGAGATTTTACAGAAAAAATACGAAATGAAATTTTTTAAAAAGTGTTTTCAACGGAAAACGTTTATTAAGATCTCTTCGAGTATGTTAATAATCGAGTTGTTGATGAACAAACTTATGAGTGCGATTGTAAAATTCAATTGAATCAAAAAGACCTCCCTTATTATCTCCCGCCTTTCTATCTTATTAGAGCCAATAGTATTTGCTTTCTTTGTGAACCTCATTATGAATTGCCATGCACAAATAAATTTTAAGTAACGAGTTATCTCCTACTTGCCTTATTGATTTTGTTTTAAAAGGCTTTTCTTGGGTGAGCTGAAAGTTGAATGGGGAAGGTTATTTCATGAGTCACGATGATACCCTCTCCACTTTGTAAAAACGGAATTTTCAACACCTCCTTAACTTCCAGAGGTGATTTAAGTAAAGCGACCTAGTCTCACATGGCGCACTGCTGCAGAAGCTACAAAATTACAGATTTGATACCACCAGTTTGAGAATGATAGGTTCTTACTTGACAAACTTACCACAAAAAGTTCTTAAAAATAAAACGAAATCGAAATAGTTTAACTTGGAAAGAGGGGTACCGTAAGGATCGGTGGTGGGTCCTATTTTATTCACAATATTTATAAATGATTTCGCCAACGCTTACGTTGGGGCTTACCTTACTTAAAGCTAATCCAAATATCCGCCAATGTAAGTCTACGAAATGAAAAAGAGATTAACGCCAAAAAATAAAATTGATGCGAAACGAAACAAAGCATTGCGCGTTTTTCCTTAAAATTGGCTAACTCAGCAGATAGAAAACTGATCTAGTTAACAACGTATAATATAACAAGTTACATTTATATCAGTACGCCGATGTATAGCGCTTTACAATTCTACATTTGCATGTAATAAATTTTAAAGTAATTTATTAGTTATTGTATTGTCGACCCTAAATATTTCTTTGTTTTATTTGGAGTGTTCTATTTAAATACAATATTATCTCATTTCGACATCTCTTTAAAAGGGGAAAAAGCCGATAAAATTAAATTAAATGTTATAAAATATATTTAGCACATACATCAAAGCTAAAAATTTTAATTTTAATTACACTAAATCGACCTTTTTGTCAAAAAACATACCCTAGAGCAGTAATTCGTATAATTTAAATTATTCTACCTCTCGTCGTGAGCACAAATATAAATTTTTTATAAGAGATGTTAAAATGTAAAGCCAATTGTATAAGATGGGAAGTTTTCCGTCTTGGGAAACGAATACAGTGAAGCTCGTTATTGAGTTGCTCACTCGAGAATGATCAAGTTAGCTTGGAGACATTTCAGTCACCGACAAAATTTCCAATCAATCATTCGAGTCCTTGATCTTCCTTTATTTTCCGACACTCACAAAACGTAAATTATATAACTTTTCTTTTTATACATCAGCAATTACGGGATATTTACGTGGTAATTAATGTTCAATCGCAGTCTGAATATTAATTTATTTAAATTGGGTGAATAGGTATTTGTAAGTTTTGAAATTGTGCTCAGAAAAAATGATTATTTTTACATGGATTTTGTACATGCTGGCTCTAATGGAATTTAAACCAGCCTTAATTTAGCTAGAAGTACGTAAACGTTAATGCAATCGGATTAGGCGTTTCATTAAAATTCTACGCTAATTCAAATTATGTACATAAAAAATAATGATAAATTCAGTTTAATTCGAAGACGTTAAATCCAGAAATTGTGAAACTAAAAAAACGAGCTTTTATTGCCTAACAGGAATTGGCACGGTCAAATTCTAGACGAATTTCCAGGCTCATCTGCACTACCTCAATTGCCCTTACTTTCAATACTTATTACTTACAAAAATCATAGTTTTAACTAAAATTCAAACGAAAATGTGCAGAATTAAGTCTTAAATGTACCTGCCTTTGATTATTCTCATAGATTACTTTTCTGGTCTGGAAAATGTAAATCCTCTCTCAGTGAATACTGAACAAAAATAGTGGTGGTATGAAATTTGATTAAAAGTATTAAGGACAATCTGTTAAAAAGTGAAAAAGTAGCTCAAATTTGAAAAATGTTTGAAACCTCCGTATGTTTATATTTAATTTTCGTCTTGTTTTTCAGGAGTAACTCGCAAAATCTAACTTTTTACAAATTTGTTGTGCATTTGATACTGATGAATTGTACTTTTTTAAATCATTATTACCCGCTGGTCCTTTTTAACTGGTGTCCTTTTTCAAAAATGTTTTTTCAGAATTACAAATATTTTCCCAATTCAAAAGATCTACTCTACAGGGTTTTTCAACACAAACGATATGATTTTGAAGTAAAATAAAACAAAATACAACGACACTATACTCGTATTTTCTTTTGAAGCACAAACCTTAATTTTTGTAGACTTTTTTCAATAAATTAGGCATAATTTGACGAATGTAGGGATCGATATTCAATTTTTAGTCGCCTGCTGAATTTCCCGTGGATTATTTTTACACCAAAAATAACAATTTCGCGTTGGGCAAAATCACTTAGCCAAAAATGAAATTTGTTCAAAAAGATGATTTTTTAACCAAAACTATGATCTGAGTTGCTCTAGAGCCCAATATGCAAACTCACAATGACTACAATGGTCTAGTTTTAGGGTTGACACTCTCTTATAAGTGTCTCTTCTCAAAAGACGCCAAGTTATCGTTGCTGAAAAGCTGAATTCTTAAGAATGACGAGTAATCTATAAATTTTGATCTTGATCCTTCTCTTCTTGCATTTTGATGTTTTGTTGGTAGAGTAATATCGACATTCAGTAATAAAAACTGCGTTAGTATCGTCAAGAGTACAACCCTTCTCGAATTAAGTAACGATCCGACGAAAAGACAGCGCGGTTAGAACGATTATCCGATTATGTCATTATTTTCACGAAGTGCACGCTAAGTATTGTGGAATAATTACCAAACGTCGTGGATGCGTGTATTTTGCCGTGATCAATTGCCAGGGTATACCAAAAACAAATGACAGGTATTGACACTTCTACTTTGTTAAATATGGTTAATATACTGTTTTTAAATCATATTGTCCCTATTGGACTCTTTATACGTCTTTATTTATAGTCCAGCCAAAATAAAGTGGCGCATAATTCATTGCTCCGCAAGCTAAGAATTATCAATTATTATCAGCTATCTTTGTTATGCTGACGTTCATGCTCCGTAATAAAGTAAGAAGGAAGAAGGTTACCAATACGTTAATATAGTAGACTGATCTTTGCACTATAAGAATAAGGATATGAGTGACGCTCCACTTTATTTGGACTGGACTATAGATGAAAAATTGTTAAACGAATATCTGTAAAAAATTGTATCTAAATGATGAGCCCGATTAAGTGGCCTAAGCCCCAAAACAGTACATAAATCTGTTCTTTAAAATGTTCAATGTTATAGGACTAGAGAACGCTGTTCAGAGAAACAAAATGAAGGTATTACATTTATTTTGCCTATATTATCACAGTTTATTGGTTTAGTCAAAGTCAATCATATGATGTATCAAACAAATTTCAATAAAGCACCTGCTACCTATTATTGCAAAGCTTCTATTTGATAATCAAAAATTGAAAATCGAATTATTAACTGCATTTGTTTGAGTGTTTGTTTAATCTTGTTTAAACAAATTCACAGTTTCAAACATTTCCACAAAAGTGAGGTTAGGTTATGAGCATGCCAAACTTATTTTCAGAAAAAAACACAAAAAACGATCATTTCAATAATCAGAAAATTAAATAATATAGATACTCTATAGAAAATAGGTGCGTTTAGCGGACAAAGCTGCTTAACATGATCAGTCAACGATGCTGAGTATGCTGACATTCAGCTGAGTCAGTATACGATGAATTATAGTCGCCAGAGTGTTGTTGGGCTGACTCTCAGCATACGGACTAAATACACTCATTGAATCGCCCAATTTGTGTATGCAATTTGGCCTACTCTGTATACGGAATTTTAATAAGCGAACTTGACATTATTTGGACCCCCCCCCCCCTAGCTCGTTATGGTATCAGTTGTTTACGCACCATGTTCCTAAAGATTATTATGATACATCTAACATTATTATTTTAATTCAGTTGGTAGATTAGCAGCATTTCGGAAATCAATGTCTTTTATCAAGGGCATCCGTACTAACAGATAGAACGACAACCATCTATACACGGTGTCCATTTGAAAACTTCCTACCACTAATATATTTGCGTTAGTTCAAAATATTGAAATCTCTCGAAATGTCCCTAGAGTTAATTTTGGTACTAAAGGGGGCACTTTTATTCAATATTTGCGTTTTTAAATCTAAAATGAAAAGGGGGTCTAGCGGCACCTTTTTAGAAAGCCCCTTTAATTGTCTTTACAAGGATATGCTAATTTGCATTTTTGGAGTGGTAGTTTTCTTGATATTGCGTTATCAAAGGTAAAAAATGCGTTTTTAAAGGTAAAAAGTGAAATAAATGTAGGCAAAGTGCTGTAATTCGGTCATTAGGATTCTCAATATCATCAAAACTACTAATCCAAAATAACAAAATAGCATATCGGTGTAAAGGCAATTAAAGCGGCTTTCCGAAAAGGTGCCACTCATCCCCCCTTACCGTTTAAGATTTAAGGAGTTAAGCCTACCCCACTTTGGAGGAAGATCGAAGGAGAACGTAAACATTAATTTGTTTAAAGTGTCCCCCTAAGGCCCAGTTGTATAAACGAGATAATGTCGGAGTCAGAGTTAACTCAACGATTTAAAATATAAGGTTAGATCTTAGCGCGGATTAGATTAGGTTAGCTCGTAGGCACTTGGTCTAGGGTTAACCCATCAATTTTCTTGAGTCAAATATATTTCAATTTAATAAGTTGTTGATTTAAGTTTATCGTAGAGTTAACTCTTAGTCCGAGATTAGCTCGTTTATTCAACTGGGCCTTAGTAATAGTAGTAAGTAGTAAAGCGATATAAGATATTGGAGGTGGGAATTTTCAAATTGACACCCTCTATAGGTAAATAACGTGATAAGAATTTGAATTCGTAATAAATTGTACAATCATGTACTCCCTGCACTTATCATAATAATAACAAATAATAAATAAAAATATTTTAAAGCTTTTTAAAAAGTTAATCTCATTAAAAAGTCCTGTCTACTGTCCATAGCTAGGTTTTTCTAACGCTCTATTGCGCCTAGCGGCTTGATTTGTTTCAGATATCAAAAAAGAAATCCCTAGGTCTACCTTTCCGAGTCTCCTAAACATTTTCTTTCGGACAATTTGTTTTAATCAAGTTTTCAACATCATGAAACGAAAAGTAATGTTTTTTAATTAAATAATGCGATTTTTGTAGAGGTTAACAAACTTGTTAGGGTAGGTTTGGCCTTACAATATAAAATACACATTACTTAATTCTTCACTGAACACGCGGAAATTACAATATAGGCGCTACCACAGACTTAATTACATTAACTTGTGACATTATCCCCTATTCGTATTAAAAATTGTTTTAATTGTGATTACTGTCGTTGCTTTTTACTCAAAACAAATTTGATTGTATTTGATGTTTTCAACATTTTTACAATTTTTATTTTTCTCGTTTAACAAAGTATAGAGATTTTTTTTTATTGCGTAATAAATAAAAGTATCAAAAGTTTTGTTAGTTGCTGTGTGCGGAAGAGTTTCAAACATCAGTGACTTTTTTCAAGACGCCGGACGAAAACTCCATTATCACAATTTCCATCTAGTATACGAAGGGCGCTACTAAATCTTAGCTTGAATAGAATGACCGAGCAAATACAATGAACCACACTCGACCCCATCAACCAATTCTTCCGACCTTTTTTTTTTTACTTTTTGGCAAAAAAAATTTGACCAAAAGACCTTTGAAAAACATAAAGATGTTGTTTTCTGTTTGTAAGAGGAAATTTAAAACGTACTCACTCGCTTTTAAATATATTAGTTGGAAATCTTTTTTTTTACTATTTTCTTTGCCAAAAACTCTAAGAGAAAATTGAACATTCAAGTTTTTAAATAAATTTTTAGTGTACAGATGGCTAACCTCGTTTAAACTAAGTTTTCTTTTATACGAGAAAAACTAGCGGTGATAATTTTCATATCGTTATTAAAAACTTTTAAAGAAATTAGTCTTTGTTGAAACTTTGAACACTTTTTTTAATCATAATAATACACAACGACACTTTATAAGCATATATTGTTTCCCCATAAGTTTTCCGAAGAAGATAAATAAACTTTCATTAATAAGTAGATCAACACACTCCCTTTTCTTAAGTTTTAATAGTGAAAAAAGTTCTAAAAAATTTGATTTTGCTTAAAATTGCATTCGTTCTATTTCTTTATTTCGTCTCCTGTGGGGCGAGCTTACGTTACACTCTCTCTGTACGTGGCTTGGCGTCGAGAAACCAACAAATTTGTTATGTTAGCTTTGCGGCAGCCCCATGTAACCGTGTACCATGTACAAAACGTTTTACTTTTTTATTTTAAAAGTTCATTTACTAATAGTATTTGTTTAGGGCAAAATTGCTTTAATTTTTATTTTTAAATTGGATTAGTCTCGCAAACAATTCAATATCAGCACGCTATAAGCTTTTGACTTCTTGAAGAGGAATGTTGATACTTGAAAATGAATGATAACTGCTAAATCAGTTCCAATTTACTTCTATCCATCTGCATGATAGCGAATTTGTACCTTTCTTTAACTACACACCGTAGAATATTTTTTATTTATCTCTCATACGCCAGTAACAATGTAGAAAATTTGGTGTGGCCCAAGAACTCAAAAACAGAAATATATACAGGGTGTATTTTAAAACTGTTAAGTATCTACAGGGATTTCACTCTTTCACCATAAGAGATAGAGACTTGGCTTAAACGGACAAAAATGATCCCTGACTTATGCCTAAATAAAATCAAAACACAAATTTTACCCCCTCCATAACTTTTCTGAAATATGGCGGAAAATGACAAAATTGGCGTTTTTAATTTTTGACTCTAAAATCGTTATTTGGAAAAATGTTCAAAAACAGAAATGACCTTCTAAAGAGAACTTTCTCTGTTCTTTCAGACATGCCGATGTCTCTGTCTTATGATAAGCCAGATCCCCGTACATAACACATTTTTAAATACATCCTGTATAAATTCATTCAATATAAGAATCATAATATGTTGTGTAACAGTGTACCTATTATGAGCGCATAATCCAACATCCCTAAACTTATACTTACAAAAGTTTTGCTAAAGGAGGTTATCTCGTAATTTTTAAACTATTACAATTTGTTTTAGACTTTAATGAACACTTCGTTTAAAGAAAGAGTTTCAGTTTCATCGAGACTTACTTAGAATTTTAAAATAATATCGATGGGACAAGAGTATCGATGACGCATTACAATACGTTTGCATTGAAGAATCAAAAGATGTTATTTTTAACTAAAAAACTGTTCTGGAAACGTCAGATTTTGTCAGCTCCGTGATGGCAAATTTCAAACATTTTGTTCAATATTCTAGAATTTTGCCAAGTGGCGGCGCGGAGAGTGCTGGTATTTTTATCAAAAGTTTTCAGCAGATATTAACTAAGATTGATTAGAATAATAATATTATTATCTGTGATGGTATGTAGAAATAATAGCCCCCAAACCTAAACTTCATTCGGCTGAGGCTATGGTTATAGAGGTAGCGCATTCACGCGAATTTGATAAGTTTACATTGCAAGAATAAATCGACTATTACTACTACCTAAAGACAAGAATAATGTTCATTAAAAACGTTCAATACTTCGAATTACTAAGAGTTTTTACAAATGCAGGGTTCTAATATTGCCATTGTAATTATTATAAATTGAACAATCAATTACAGATAGTTTCGTCGTAAAACACAAAATTGAAGTATTCATTAAAATCAACTAATAAGCGAGTAATTTAAGATTTATAACGATTATAAAAAATTTCTTGAAATATGATTGTAGTTTAATGAGATACAAAAAAAACTTTCAAATTAGAGTTTGAAATAACAACATTAATAAAAACTTTGAAAAATTTTATTATTTTACTTTGAAGATGCTACAAAACATTATTACACGTTTGAAGCTTGATCAATCACACACACAACCAACTACACACCCGAGCAGACTTGTAAGATATTCATATTTTTACATTTTTGGATTCAGGGGGACCAGAAACCAGAAACGTCGAGAAATAAAACAGAATAGAATTTTTTTTTCAAAGTAGACGAATTGAACAAAAAAGTAGAATTGCAATTTCGAATCGGTTTTTAATTATTAATTATTACGTCCATACTTCTTTTCTTTGCGTCTACATAGGAGCAAGCGGTTCAAAACTAAAAAAGTGATGAAACTTAGAAAAGTTCGTGAAGTTTTTGTACAAAATATTTGCCACAAATACATCATCTTTGGCTAATATTTAAATTTATTTGAAAAAAGAGACTGGGAGAGAGGTCTTCAATAGCCTTTGTAATCGCTTTTAAGATAAAAATAGATACGCCACTGTGTTTTTCAGCATGTGGCCAATTTTAATTTTAATTTCATGATTCTTAAAAATAAAATTGACGGTAACGCTTTAATGGTTATTGACGCCCAACTTCCTAAGGAAGTGTCGAAAATATACCCCAATTATTTTTACCAGTAGAATAATACGCTAGTGACGTTGACCCATTCGTATTTTTATTAATAATTCCCTGTACATTTGCCTTTAAAATTTTGTAATAAATAAAGAAATCTAACCTTACTGACGTACAGGAGCACGAGCACTTAACCAAACCGAGTTCACTAACATATTATTAACATTCGACTCAGTACTAATAATTCGATGATTAGGTAGTATTTTGAATAAAATTTTAACATCGTATCGAGCGACGCACGTGCAAAAATTCTTATCGAAGTAACACAAATGGTGTGACGACTAATTCGAATGAAACAAAATTAAATCCAAAGTAGGTGCTTATCAAAGTTTATTTATAACAAAATAGAATTCAAATTTTTAATTCGAGGTCAAAAATACTATTGGTGAAATTATCTCAACCTATGTGGGCCTATGTGGGCAAAGTAAAAAATTTACATAATTTTGAAAATCAAAATTTATTATAAAAATATTCTTCGGGCATTGTACTGTTAAATTAATAATGTTCAATTACTAAAACCTGCAACTGAAATTAGCTCTTGTTAACTAGTGCCCTAACTACAGCACTTATTTTATTTAAAAGTCTAAAATTATAAGGTTTTCAGAAATAAAAAATTAATTTTAAACTAGGCCGTTATCGAACCCTGTAACTAATTTTAGTTTATACGAAATAGTCCCTTAAGCACTCTCAGAGCTAAGTTGAAAAAGATAAAAATTTGAAAAAAGCCCATATATTTTGGGCCACTTTACGTCTATTCTGAGCGCAAACTTTTTTTGAAGGATCGTACGGGCGTTAGCGGCACACATTAAGAAATTTCATTCAAAATCCTTTTGCAGGTGAGTAGTAGGTACTAGGTGCCCATAAGAAAATTTTAAGAAGTGGAGCCCCGATGGGATCCGCAACTTGTGTGCGTGGGATGCGCTTCCAGAAGCAAATACCGAAATCTCATCTTTTCGGGTCCGTAGCACATGAACAACACGTCGCTTGTCAAATCAGGATTCAGAGCACACTCGAAAACATAAATAAAGACTCTCAATATAATTTTCATGAGTTTATATTGTGTTTTCTCCAATTCAATTCACATCATGGCACAGTGCACATGCATTTACAAAGATCGCAGCAATCGACTTTGCCTTTTCGGCCGCTACAATTTCTTCTGCACTGAGTTCGGCATTTACATCATACTAATTTTGCGTTTTGCATCACCGACTTCTTTCTGTAGGCTGGTTCCCATCCATTTCCTACGTTTGCCCAACCAACCAACAAGGGAGCTCTTGGATGGGGCCAAACTTTCGCCTGCTAGAAGGCTCGCATTACATGCGTCTTCGGTCGGTCGGTGGAATAGCTTCGAGCGAGAGAGAGTTTTATTTACGTTTTTAAGTGTGCTGAATTGGAATATCACATCCGATTTGACTGGCGACGCGTCGTTCATATGCTAAGGCTCCGAAAATGAGATATTTATGTATTTGCACCTAGAAGGTAGGCAAGAGTCTCCCACGCACACCAGTCGCGGGTCCCATGTGAGCACCACGTTTAAAAAGTTACCTATGAGTACTTAATACTCACATGCAAAAGGGTTTTGCGTCAGAATGAAATGCTAAATTAGTTTCACAATTAGCCGTACCAAAATTATACTTTTTGTTGCACTTTTCAAAGTGTAATTGAAACTTTTCTATAACAAAAAATTATTTTTTAAATTTCCTGCGTTCAATAAAAGCGTTATGAAAAATTAAGCATGGTAGTGCTTTAAAAAAAATATACCCTTAACAAACCCTAGAAATGAAATATGTTCTAAATAGGGCTCTCTCTCCTAACTCTCTATCGTTTTCAAATTAAAAACGGACGATATGGCCATAACAGGACGTTTCGCATGAGTGTGGTTCAAAATTTTCCGAAATATCACCAACATAACCCACTTTTTTTAGTCCACCATGTGACGATTTCTTTTAAAAAGCTTATTTTCTCAATAAAATTGTGTTAAAGTTGCTAAAACCAAATTTCAACATAATCCTTTTTTGTTTTTCATACACCCACACACGCCCACGAATAGGTACACGGATTTTCCCCCAAGATTTTAATCTTTTTTAATAATAAAAGTGAAAACATTCGTTTTTGGTACCTTTAAGTTTGAAAGTGTGTACAAAAGGAAAATAAAAGTGAAGATTTAAATAATAAATGATTTGGAGCATACGTTTCCCAACTTTTACTAAACATAAAACAACACTTTTATTACCCTCTCTAAACGAAAGATTATAAAATTTCTTTGTTTATATTTTTCATTAGGGTGTATATCAGTGTAATTTTTAGGAAACACTTTTAAGATTATAAAATTTTATTTTGGGTTAACGTGGATATAACAATTGATAGAGGGTGAGATATTTTCCCGAATGGACACTTTTTTCTTTTGTTTTCAGTCCAGTATAGTCGTCGTAAAAGATAATGCATTTTAAAGATTTTTTTGTTTGGTTTATTTAAGTTTGAAACAAAAGAACAAAATAAAGAAAAAATCGAGTGTCTTAATTTTGAAAACGTAGATGATAAAGGAGTTTAAGGGCTGATAAAGTTGTACGAAGTAAAAAAAGTTTTATGGATAATCTTGCTATTTCTAGCGTCTTAGACTTTCGTGATACGTTACTTTATGATTTATGGGCGTTAAAAAATAGAATTTAATTATTTCGGGGAATATTATAAAAAAATACAAATTAAATTAAACAAATCTCGTAGGAAATTACAAAATTGTTTCGTACGGTAAAGCTATGCTTGGAATGTTTATCCAAATTATGATGCACGAAAATATTTGGTTTAACTCCAACACGATTTTCTAAATTAAAGTATACATAAAAATCAATTTGATTTACATAACAAGTTTCACTTTCATTTCCATGCATGTACGTACATTAAAATAAATTATACCCCGTAGTACACTCCTTTATTTTTTATGACACGCCATAGAGGGTTAATGTAATGGACACTCCTTAATAGTTTTATGATTTTATGACAATTTACCTCTACGTGTTTTACTAATTTGGTTAATTAAAAACGGTACATACTAATTTAAATTTGTACTTAACAAAATGTGATGCCATAAATCTTACTAAAAAAGGGTTTCCATTTTAGTTTTCTCTGACTTGCTTTATTCGCCGCTGATTCAAATTAAACTAAGACGAAATGCATGTTGCAATAATTTACATAATTCTAGGGAGTTTCGAATACGACTTATAGGACAAATTTTATTATGCAAATGTTAATTAAGTAGCGTTAGAGCAATTCTACTTATTAAAGTTCTTCGGAACATTCGACAAGAACTTATAAAGAGACGGCGTCGTAAAATACATTTTTAATATTTTAATGTAATATCGATTGTGTCAAAAATGAAAATTTTTAGCACATAAGTTAAAGAAACAACATCATTAAATAAACTGGCGAGGTTGTAATGTACCAGGAAGGGTCTGCGTGGCGCCAGGACAACACATTTGTATCCTGTTAACAGTAGATGCGCATCCCATAACAAACTTTTCAATATCGATCATAGAGACGAGAAAATTGCCTTTGAAGATAGAATTTGTGTTTATATAAATACATTTTTTTCTTATCTGTAAATATAGAGGTTTAACGCAAATATTTAAAATAGAAAACAAGAGTCCAAAAATGAAAAAGAAAATAACTTTTACACCCTTCAACCTCAATAAAATAAAAACAATAATCGATTTGAAAGAACCCCGTTGCTTTTTTCATTCAAGTTGTAATATTATAATTTACATAAAAAGAGAACTTGATAAGCTATTGTTCAAAAACGTTCAATTCGATGTCATATAATCAAGAAACGACGTAGGCGTCAACGAAAAACTTTTAAAAAAGAAATGGAAAACTGATAACAATGAAAGAAGTAGATAAAAATACAGAACACGAATAAATAATTGTTTTTTATTCTAAACATAACCCTATAGAGGCGGAGTTTCTAGCATAGAAGACGCCACAATAATATAAAATTGGAGAAAAAAAATTTATCGGCTCATGTCCGGATCGAAAATTTGAAACAATGTCTAATCCCCAATCACGCAGATTGGTATGGTAATGCTTAAACGTCAAATATTTTAATTTGAAACAGTTTTTGTGCACCTACCTTTGGGCTCCGAAAAAATAATTTCTTTTTGTATTGCAGTAAGTGGAGTGTCTACTACAGATGATGTCCAACGTCCACACGCTACGAATATGAAAAGAAAAGGTATTTTAAAATATCAAAATTGTTTTTTTTTTAATAATGTGTCAAACTTAATAAAAGTTTATCGAAAAAAAATATTAAAAAATACTGCGTATCTTGTTAAATTACGAATGGCGTAGACAGTCCTTGTTGAAAAGAATTAAACGATTTTTTAAATAATAAACAGAATTTCCAACAAGAGCATATGTGTTAAAAAAGACCCTGCTAGATTTCCTTCTCTAGTCATTTTTGCTTTGTCGAAATACCCCCCACTGCTGAAGTTTGAATCGGTTTGGTTTACACGGAAAGGGTGCACGTGAGTTGACAGAATTTAAATTTTGCGTTATTTGTAACTAGTCGCGTCGACTAGCGAAGAATCGTTTGTGGAAAAAATAAATGAGTTTAAATCTTGTAGTCAAAAATAAAAATTAAGAGCTTAAGAAAATCTCCTCGAGGGGTTCTTTGCTGAAAGCTTTAAAAGCGTTGCTCACTCCTTGTACACTCTACACAGAGAGTTTTAAATAAAATAAATTCGGTGCCAAAGAAAATAATTTTTGTACGAAAACTATTTAATAAAACGCGGAAAATTATGTATGAAAAATAATATCGAGTAAATGACCGCCATAACCCCATAACAAGACAGATAATGACCATATGACCAACTCTTTTTCGAGCGTACAGCATTGCTTTGCTCAATAATTCATCTGTAATTTTGGCAATTTTTTCACGAATGTTTGCCTTAAGGTCTGTGGGTAATTAATATAGACTTTACTTTTCAGGTAACCCCACAAGAAAAAATCTGGTTTTGTCAAATCTGGAGAACTCGGTCACTCAATATCTCCACTTGTTGAGAGCAGCCTGGCAGAGAAAATGTCTTTAAGAAAAGCGATCGTTTCACGCGCTGTGTGGCATGTAGCGCCTTCCTACTGCAACCAGAAGGTTTCCTTGCCAAGTTCTTCTAACCGAGGTTGCAAAAATTCGTGTATCATTGTTCGATACCGTTCTCCATTAATAGTAACTGTATTGCGCCTGGCATCTTCAAAAAAGAAGGGTTCAATGATTCGTTCGGAGCTTATACGCATCAAACAGCAACTTTTTGATCAAACTGCACGTTCTATTCAATAATATGAGAGTTTTAGAGTTTTCTATTCTCCAGAAACGCCCATTTTGCTTGTAAACAAGGCCAGAAAGACAAAAATTTGCTCATTCGCTTATTATCAAATTTTGCCAAGAATTTGTCTCTGCTTCCACTAAGTTGGCAGTTTGCAATGATTTGCACGTATTGCAAAGGCCTTTGAACATCAATTGGTCGTAGTTTGAACACAGTTTAAATTTTGTATGAATACATAGGCAAGTCTAAGTGTAAAATTCTTCTGTAAGTCCGCTCAGACAACCCTAAATGCGCCGCACGTCTTTTTGGGGAAGTTTTTGGTTCTGACTGATCATCAGCCCGAATAACCTCAATATTCTCGTTTGAACGACCAGAACGAGGTCTTCCAATACGTCTCGCATCACTCACTACACCAGTTTGAAAAATGTGCCAACTTATTCCTTCGTGTGGAGCTTCTTCAATTTGGATACGTTTTCCTAAAAGCGCGTTAAGTTGAAAGTATCGAAAAAAGTTTTGAAATACTTAACATTTTCTGCGCGTTCTTGAGACGAATAACGCTCCATAAAAAATTACGTATTTTTCTCCTTTGGTAAAAAACTTCACCTTTGACAATAATTGTTAAGGAAATTAGAAAATACACTCAAAAGTATGCACAACCCGAAATTAAATATTAGTTTCCTATACGTTACAAAACAAAAGAACGCACTACTAAATCATAAAGTCAAAACTCAAAACCCTTATTGATTCCGTAAATTACACTCTAGAAAATTGCTCGAATGAATGCATAAAGTGAGAGTCATCAGTTGTTAGAGAAGCCACGCCATGTAATTACATGTTTACAAAATAACTATTATTAATTTAATGAATACTCAATAATAATGTTCAAAAGCAATCAATTACGAAAAATTAAACACCCTATTTTTATCCAACTCAATATAATTGCTATTCAGGATGCCACTTTAAACATTTCGAAACCGTAAAAATAATTTAAAAGTTTCTTTTTGAATATTCAAACTTTAAATTGTTTTTCGAACTATCGATAGCAACAGAATAATGGTGGAAAAGCTATAATTTCAAAAGTTACATAATGTTTGACAAGCCTTGCAGCAGATGTCGGTTTTTATAGCGTTATTTTGCCTGTGCGTGTTCGCAACTTTCAGAAGGGTCTGGTAAATATTAGCTATAGCTATCGATAATTTCGAATACTTTTCAAAACTTCCAAGGCACGTCTAAACTACGAAAAAAGAAATTAGAAAACAATTTTTAACAAAAAGTAATAAATAAAGTAAGCATTAGAAGGTAAAAGTGTCATTTGACGCAGTCTAGGGCGCTTTGATGATACTTCAAATCGAGACCTTGTCAATAGGTTCCGTTTCTTCTTTCAATTTTTTATCTAATCTTTGATTTTTGCTGCCCTATTAGTTTCACTCAAACGCTTAGTTTGGTAGGATATCTTTGCGTTATTTTCTTTAGGATGTTTTCCCGTGTATTTATTTAATTTCTATTCGGTGTGCTTTGGGGATCTAGTTTTCAACACTAAATTCTCCTTCGATGTATTAAACCACCACTACACATATCGACCATAGATAGTCGAAATAAAAAAAAAGTAAATGATGCAACGCAAATAATTGAATTTAAATTTTCAAAAGCAATTTTTTAGCTGGTTTTACACGTATATCTAACGTTTCTGTTTTACCTACTTCCGAAAACAATAAATTGTCAAATAATGCAATTTAAAAATGCTAGCCCTAAATAACATGTCATTCTTTTAGATTTGTAAATGGCAATTTTTCTAAAATTTAAGAACGTAACTTCCAACATTTTTAAAAAATGCTACTCGATTTGTCCTTGTTATGTTTTTCTATTTTTTTCCGCCGAGAGAGTGTAACAAATTTTCCATTACTTCATCTGGTAGTAAACTATGAAAAGATATATTTTTATTGATTTTTGTTAAACCCCGATTTTTATCAACTTCACAATTTTTAAACGGTAATCTGGAGAAAAATTTAAGAGTCTACAACTGTCAAAGTGGTTTTTCACAATACTGAAACATTACGTCACGTGATATTTAAATTAAAATAAAGTTACTTATTACCAAAGATAATAAAACAACTATTGTTGAATTTTTTACAATTTTTTACTTTTTATTATTTCTTTCAGAAGTACTTTTATTTTCGAAGTTGAAAACTCGATAATTATAAAAGTTTTTAAACAAAAGTAAAAAAATTATAATTATTCAAGATACAGAAAAAATTTTAAAGGAGGTTCCTTGAGGTTCAATTCTGGGTTTGTTTTTGTACCTTGTCTACAAGACATTATTTCAAATTCGCGTTTACGGATGAGGATCTGGTAAATTGAGTTTGGTATTTATAGTGCATTTTAGTCGATTTTTGTATAACCTAGTTGGACATAGTATCAGTTTAAATGTTGTTGGATAAATCAAAAAATGAGCCACTAAATATTTCTTCATTTCTTTTGGTAGTAGGTAGTAGTTTATTTTGTTCAATCCTGCTATAGAAACATGTTGTTTCTTCCTTAAGTAGGGCAGTCAGTAGTCAGGCCAGTATTCTATTTATGTTGCAAAAATTGGTGTAGAAGCTTTTATTTTATTAACTGGTATACCAGGGTGCAAACATCTAAAAAACAAAAATGCTAATATGGCCGACTTCGGGAACCTTTGTGGCAGGCAAAAAATTTCAAAAGGTTACGACTTTTTTGTTTTTTCGCCTACAACTCCTAAGCCGTGCATCCTAGCAAAAAAATACTAATATAATAAATTATAGAGCATTAAATCTTGCATCGAATGAGTATCACCCTTAATGATTCGGACAAGCGGTATTGTCGAAGACCACAAAACTGCAAAATAGTACTATTATATACGAGTCTCCAGCTTGGAAATGAGTACTCTAAGAGAAAAACTCATAAAATAAACCTTGTAGACTGTAGAGCATCAAATTCTGCGTCCACTAAGTACCAAAATGTCCTACTTATTTTTTTCTTAGAAGTGATACAGTTACAGACTTGACAAGTTGTCTTATAACGTATAAATGTAGTATAAATCAATGCCCACGTATACGTATACGTTTTTGCTCAGCACGAGCAAACTGAATAGGACTTCTTTTGTAGGAAAGTTTGCCTACTTCAACTTTGTATAGTGATAAATTTTCCCTATGAATAAAGTATTCAAACATCTCTCCTTCACCCCCGTTCGCCTCGCAACTTCCGACACTTTTAGTATGTTAAACTGAACGTTCCAACGAACCACCATACCAATCTTCAAAACTCCTCGAGTATTTTTTTTTACTTTCACTAATTTTACTGGGCAAGAAAATCCACGGTTCTTGTAAAACACCTCTATCCACTTACCCCTTAATTACTAGAGCTTGCACAAGCGAGAAATGGGATTGAGACAAATGCTCCCGCCAACTACTTACTTTGCAAGCGTCTAATTAGTTCTGATTGACAGTTCTCAAAAGCAACTTTATGGTTACTAGGTGTCACAATAATAGTGGACCAAGCAATTTTTTTCAAAGAATTGTATCATTTTTATAAACATTACTCAACTGGTCCTGCGGCAGGCCTACCTCTAGAAATTACAAACCACTCAAAATTGGAGCGGCACAAATTTATTCTGTACTTTCATAGTCGAGTAGGTCGTAAAATAGAATGCGGCTTGCATCGATAACCATTCGAACTAAAATACGTCACAATCCCATTTCTAGATTGAGTTTTGGTACGCATGGACGCAGAATTTGATGCTCTACATCTTTTATTTTGTGAGTTTTTCTCTTCGACTACTTACGTCCAAGCTGCAGATTCATATAAAGTACTATATTCCAGTATTTGACCAAGTTGAAAAAATAGTCGTTTTTTGACCGTAATTTTTCACCATACTCATTGACCAAATCATTAACTGGTGGTACTCATTCGATGTAAAGTTTAAAGCTTTTCAATTTGTTATATAAAAACTTTTTCGCTAGGATGCACCGTTTAGGAGTTATAAGCAAAAAACATCAAAAGTCCTCAACTTTTGAGGCTTTTTGACTCCAAAAGGTCTCCCGAGGTCGGCCGTGTTAGCATTTCTGTTTTTTACATGCTTGCACTCATATACCTATATACAAGTTTAAATTTCCTAATGTGTTTATGCGAAAAGTTATTTTTAGTGTGGAGAAGAGATAAATTGTTTCTGTGCTATATTCAGCCTGAAATACTCCAGAAATTTTTTAGCATATTTTAAAGTGCCGAATAATGGGTTTTGCCAAAAATAGGATGCGTCTCAGCATTATTTCCTCTGACATAGTAGTAGTAGAATTTCAACTTGTTATAACACGTAATAAAGCATAAAATTGCATTCAATCATTAGCTCATTATATAGTATAGTAGAGCCGCAGTAATTTGTAAACTAACTTAACTTTAATACGAAGCATTGTTGTGCTTTGTCTGTTAGGTGTCACTTACACATGCGAGAAATGAAAAATAAATAAACTCTCAGATAGAGCTACAGCTTAATGTAAACTTGACTGTAAGTGCGAGAAAACTCGAGAAAGTCTCGCAGGAAGTCGCCAGCAATACTGTTTACACTCTTGATTACAGTAAAACAAGGCCCAAAAACCTCTTCTTCACATGCGAGAAAACTTCTGCAAAAAATTGGACGAAAAGAGAGAGTGAAACAGAAACTAGCTTAATGTAAACTGAACTGTAAGTGCGAGAAAACTCTAGGAAGTCTTGCAGAAGTCGCTTCCAATGCACATTTACAGTAGTATTGCAAGCCACTTTTGCAAGATTTCCTAGAGTTTTCTCGCACTTACACTTGCAGCCCAGTTTACTTTAAACTAGTTCATAATTGTCAGTCTCTCTGACATTTATCGCGGCGCATTTCTCGCATGTGTAAATGGCGCCTTATGCTTCGCAATGGCAAATTTATTACAGACAATTTTGGGCCAATAAAAATAAATTTGTATTTAGTACCACAACTAATTTTATATGTGCTGGAATAAATCGAATCGGTGTTTGAAATGGTTTTGTCGTTTTGTCATAGATTAAATCTCAAAAGCACTCCTGATTCTGCAAGAAGCACCTAATTTTAGATAATTACGAAGTCAGAAAATTTGAAGTTTGCTTTTATATTGATTGTAAAACTGTTAGAACGATCCAAACTTTCAACTTTAGTGATGGTAATTTTACACTTGATAATAATTATTATTACTACACTAAAACTATTTGCTACCTCTAACTATTAGTTAGGTGAAACTATTTAATGTTCAAATTACATAAGAAACCGAGTAGTTTAAGCACCCAATTAAAAGTTACATAATGCGAAAATTATGAAAAACAACAAAATTTGACAGCGTTAGTAATTTAGAAGGCAATTAATTAGTCGGCATTATGAATGGTGCAAATGTAAGTTTTCACTAATTACGCTTAGAATGTAAGCAACTTAAGGGTAAGGGATTGCGGTTAATCCTTTAGTAGGCTAGCAACGAATATAAGCGAAAATCCCAATCTGTAAATTGCCGTTATCGTTCATGTACACGTAGAATGAACCAGACAGTGGTTTTTGTTAACCCTCCTAAAACTTAACTTTGTTGTTACTATTTCTAAAACTAACTCCAAAATCCCCTTATCCACTTTAATTAGTTTTTTTTCCGTAAGTTTAAACTATAAATTAACTCAAATAAAAAAATAAATGTCTACTCTTCTTATAATAAGGAATAATTTATTACCATTACTATATAGCCAACAAATTTGTTAAAATATAATAGCGAAACGAGTAAAATTTTTCTTTTATACGGCATAACTGTAATATATTTTTTAAATCTAGCCTAAAGTAGTTTATCTGAGATATAAATGAAACGTCCGAAAGATATAGTAGTTTCGCTTTCTTAGATCTGAAGTCTTAAAATCTAGTAAAGAAAATTCAATTTCTTGCAAATTTATCGTGGGGTTAACAAAAACAAAGCACTTAATTACTCAAAGTTGTATGTTACTGTTATTGTATAAATTAAACCGAACTTTTTTTCTCTTCTCTCTCCTATCGTCTAAATAGCGGCATTTCGTTTCGACGGAATTAATTTATTTTCGACAAGAGCACTCCAGCTATTTCTTAAATTACATCGTTTCGCAAATTTTAATTTTTTTACTCCTGGGGTAGCAAATCAATTTTTCAATAATTCAAGCGGAAAAGTAGTCGAATTAATTTTCAATACATTTGTAGAATATGAGTCGCCCCCGCCAGTTTCTAACTTTGACAAGTAAGTTCTGATTCTGTTTAGAATGTAGATTAAATTATGCGATATGCCTTATAGGAAGCATAATAAATATGAAGATGGGTATAAACACACGACACATGTTTGGTTATATAAAAGCTATTATTATACAAGGGAGTACCGCTTTTAATTTTTATATAATATGAAGCATAGAATATTTAGTTCGGATTCCTCCCCTTCTTAAGATTATTTTGTTCTCGTGCCGTCAAGAATCAACCAAGCACACTTCAAATATTTTGCTCAAACTACACCTAAGTACCTAGTACTTATACTATACTAAGTACTTTATATTAATGAGTTAATTAACTTATTTTCTTAGCCACTTGGTAGGCTCTTAGCATACTAATCATATTCTATTACATACTAAAGTATATGACGAGCTTCCTCAAGGAAGTTTAAAAGGTAATGCTACATCTTGTTTATTTGTGAAAATTATGGTCCTCTTAAGGAACTAATATTGTGTAGGAGCAAACAGCGCAAGTTAAGCAAATTTATACGAAAGGTATAAATGTATACTATTATACCTACTATTATAGTACATCAATTTAGTTTTGATTACCCGGTTTATTTTTCTGAAACCGTCCAGATACCTACCACTATAAAATTAACTTGAAAATATAAATAGTTTGCTTCTGTGCCACTTTAGTCTAACTAGATGTGGTATAAGTAGAGCTGATCGCAATCCATTTGGACAATGTGTTTAAAACATTTTCACTGAGTTCACGGTTAGGAACTGTTTGTTCCTGATTGTTTAAAAACAGCTAAAGTCGCCCCGATCTACAAAACAGGAGAGAAAAACAACCCAAACAACTACAGACAGATCGCCTTAACCAGTATCTTTTCAGAAATCTTCGAAAAAATAATAAAAGTACGATTAAAAAAATATCTAGCCAGTACTGACGAGCTAGATTACTATCAATTTGGCTTCCAAGAAAATTCAAACACTCAAGCTGCAATCTCAAATCTAATTAATAAAACTCATAAAGAGTTGAATAACGGTAAACAGGTTATTTGTGTCTTCATAGACCTAAAAAAGGCGTTCGACACGGTAAATCATAACATCCTGTTAGACAAAATAGCACAATTAGGCATAACTGAAAACGCTAATAATTTAATAGAGTCCTTTCTCAAATCAAGATACCAATATGTGCACATAAATAAGACAAATAGTCTCATAGAAAAAACTGAAATCGGTGTACCACAAGGGACAGTTTTGGGCCCATTATTATACCTTTTATATATAAATGATCTAGCTAAACAAAAATTAACGGCTCAACACTACGTTTATGCAGATGACACCGTACTATTGTACCACGGTAAAGATATAAAAGAAATGGAATCTACCATTAATCAAGATCTAACAAAATTCCACAATTGGTTAAGCTCAAACAAACTAACAATAAATGCAGAAAAAACCAAATTTGTGATTTTCAAACAAAAAAATAAAAACATAAGTAATATATCACTATCAATAGATAAGAAGACGTTACAAAAAAATGATAAAATTAAATATTTGGGCGTAACGATTGACGAAAATTTAAACTGGAACCAACATATCTCGGAAATAATAAAATCAACCACTCCAATTGGTGCAATTAGCAGGAATATTACGACAATACAAAAATCATTAAAAAATGCAATCTATCGTTCAATAATCAGTAAATACAGATACGCGATCACCACATGAGGAACATCTCAACATAATCTTAGCTCTATCCAAAGGCAACAAAATAAAATTATAAAAAAATTATTTAACTTACCAGCAGATACACCGACCACAGACCTATACAAAACACTAACCAACTTCCTAAATATAACAGAATTACAATACTCCGAACAAATGAAAATGATTTATAAGATCGAAAAAAACAAAATAGAAATTAATGTTAACCTAAAGAAAAATAATGAGTACCACAACCATGACACCAGGCAAGGGGATCAGTACCATTTGTCTTTGGCAAAAACGAATTTTGGAAGGAGAACTATTGAATATGGCTTAATTGCCAGATATAATCAATTACCCAGGGAGCTGAAATACTTGGAATGGAAACAGTTTAAAAAGCAAATGGATTTGCATGCCAATGAAATTTATAGTGGCTGTTCATAGAAGTGTCCGGCACGCCTAGTATTCGAGTGTTTTGCGAATTGAACCAGGAGGAACATTTTAATTTTAATGTTTTATATGTTGATGTTTAAATCATTTGATAATGGTTGACTTTGTAAATATGTTTATGTTGTATATGTTAATGTTTATGTAAATGTTATGTTTATGTTGATGTTTATTCTGTATCATAATTCTTTTTTCTCTATACCAGCACTCCTGCTGAAAGAGATGTATTCTCAATTAAGTAAAAAAAAACAATAGGTATTATTTATTTTTAATGTTCGACATGTAGTAATGATCTCGGTAAAATTTTTCAATATTTGGCGTTTGATAGTTGTACTTAAAATTTGTACCAGGCACAACTATTATATATTATATTTATTTTTTACTGCATCGACCATACAATAAAAAAGTTATAAATAAACAACAAAAAATAAACATCAATGTCGTTAATTCGCTATAGAAGCGAAAGAGGAAGGTAGTAAAAAAAATGTAAAAGTTACATTAGCACTTCATGTATACAGTACTAAAGTTACTATTATTTTGTATCATACTAGGTGAATAATAGAGGGAGCTCGATCTAGGAAAGCAGTATATAGCGATTCCTATTTGATACGCTACCTACGGAAATTAAATATAATTAGCAGTAACAGAGTGTACAGAATTAATTATGTTGTTCGTTGGAAGACACAGCTATTATATTAATTTAGTAACAAAACCATATTAAATTCAAAAATTGATGATTGGTCGATTACTACTAATTAAATAATAGAAGTTATTTTCCCTGACATCACAAGAGCCTTATTTAATTTTACTTTTACTTTGAGAGCCTATAACTCTCTAATAGAAGTACATTTGGGGGTATAACTGCAAAAGAAACAAATGTTCTAATTTGGTCCTGAGAACTCACTGTAGAGCGTTGGCGGTGATTTCTCGGGACACCCTGTAGAATACTACGAAGGTGACGCATTTGTGTACTGTATTAGATAGGTGGTCAATAATCTAATATTGCATTGAACAATGGTATTAATAAATTATAACCGACCCATTATTGTTTAAAATGAATTCTTTATTATATCTTTTTTGTAGTGTTCGTTTATTCAGTTCAAACACCTGTTAAACGAGACAGTTCAGTTAGGCACAAAGAAATATAAACATCGTACCGCTGGATAGTCAAATTGAGAGCATCGTGAAAACTGCTTGTTAAATTGAATAATGTTGAAAAGTGTACTCCTATAAATAGCGGTAATGGCATCGCTAAATATACAAAACAAAACCAAACAATAATGTTAGAATATTAACAATAAATTCGAAAAGTAAAATAATTTGATGCACTTAATATACGAGTAGAAAAACAGAGAAACAAAACGTAATTTTATGGGGTTTACAGCAAGGGCTTAGTTTATGTACGCCACAGCACATTATACAAAAAACAAACCAATAATAATTAGTGGAATGAATGTTGTAGTGCTCCTAATTTTTTTTTCTGGCTTCGAGTACAAGCTCATGCAGCCAGTTCCTAATTTGTGTAAGTTATAAATAACGTACTTATGTATTAATTTAGGGTAAATATGGGTGAGATGACGCATGAGGAGAGTTGCCGCAGTATAAGATTTGATAACAAGGAGACCGATAATAATTGAGTGATTTTACTATAACTCTTTCGTTACCTATTAGTAAGCATTTACTACTATTATTAGTAGTAATTATAAGTAATAAGTAAGTGTGTGAGTTCATATTTATTTGTGTTTACGTCTGCTAAAATACAAACTTTTGATTAAAGTGCTACATGGTAAGTGTTAAAAGTTTTAACATAATTTTATAGAAGATATTTTTTTTCCAAAAAGTAATTAATTTAATACATTTTTTTGTGCATAATGAAGAAGTATGTGAACAAGTTTGTATGCTAACAGTATTACGCATAGTTTTATTCAGCCGATTGATGGTTAGTGCCCTGCAGCATCTCTCCCATAGATAGAGGAGAGTTGCCGCAGTTATGCAAGAGAGAGATGCCGCGACTTTTAGACCTGTTATCAAACTCACCACAACAAAAATTTGTATTTTATTTACAGAGGCAAATGCCTCGAAAATACATCAGAAATAGTAATAGGGCACTCTGGAGTGAGACGGATTTACAGGGTGCCTCAACGCTATTAACGAACATCATAAATCAAAAAGAGAGAAAAACAATGTAATATTCCTGAAAGAGCATTAATGAGGCGAATTTCAAACCATACTTTCAAGAAAACTAGTCTCGGACCTTCGTCTTACCGTCTTACCTAGGTGTAGTAGCAGAACAAAAAATAGTACAACGTATTAGTCATAAGCCATCTCTCCCATACAGCCTGCGGCAACACACCCACCCTCTATGGGAGAGATGGCAATTTATGGTGTTTTAGAAAATAATTTTTTTTATATGTTTTTATGTTAAGAAAAATGTTTTTGTTGATATTTTACCAAAGTACACATCCTAATAACCACACACGTCTATTTTCTTAAGTTAAATCTTTAAACTTGAGCAATGAATTTTTTTTAATGTGCGGCATCTATCCCACATTTACCCTATAACTTTTTAAAATCACTAGTTACATACATTTTTACATTGGTTTAATTACCTATAACTATAACAAACTATGCGTTCATCATCAAAAATTATCACAATCAACAATCAAGGCTTCACCAGGATTCTTGTCCTCTTTCATATTTTCAAAGTAAAGTGAAACTACCGACAAACTAACTCAGTTCCAAATTAGCAGCTTGGAGTTGGTTGTAGGTTCTAACTCCACTAAATCCACTCCTATACAATTTTCCCTAAACGGGTTAATTATAGCTAAACTATTAAGTAAGTACCTAACCCTTTTTCTGATTGTTAACTATTCTCAAAACCTGCGCTCAGTCGCTAATGAGTTCTCTAAGCTGCTACAACGCTAAATAAAAAGTAATATTAAGGCATATATATTATTTCAAGATTCCCTGTACATTTCGAGTAGTTTATTACATTACTTAGTTTTTGTTGCTCTCCGCTATGCCGATACTAATTAATTTTAAGCTCCCGTATTTAAGTGCAAAAGAAGAACATTACGCCAATATTATGGAGCTATAAAATAAGTGGAATTGTTTTAAGCTAGTTTTAGGGTATCTAAAAGTAAAGCATCAGTGAAGAAAGGGGGCGCTACTCTCAATTTTCACTACTGTAAACTTTTTTATGCAACTGGCAGCTTGTTCGTAACCAGGCCCTTTATGCTCTTAGCTCGTTCAACTCTTCCACTTATTTTCTAGTTTCATGACCACTATCAACTTACTTGACTCACTATAAGCAGCCTTCTCAATAATAATATTTTATTTTGATGCTTCTGTATTATTGTGCATTACTTACCGTACTTCCACAGTGATGTTTTTCCTATGGATACTCAAGAGCACGAAATTTAACGGAGGATGCCATTTTTAAACCACCTGCAACAAATAATAAAATTAAGTATAAATAATAAATAGCATATGAACACTTGCCAAATATTTGTCAAAGTATAGGACAATAAAGGTAAATACGTAGTAAGCGTGTGTACTCCATATTGTTATGGACAGTGTAAACAGTAAACGATGAGAGGAACTTAATATTTACTTACTGCCTTGGGAGGTAAGTAAACTCACAATTTGCATATTTTACCATAGTGACGTACTTAAAGTACAGGTGGTTAAAAAATGTATTTTACTTTTCTCCCCTTCGTAACGTAAGTTGACATTACTGTTTTGGCAAGGCTATTGCAATAGAAAGTGAAACATACGAGGCGTGGAAGTGAAGTAATTTAACAATAGCAAATAACGTTTACTGATTTGTGCTAATATATTAAATATCGAGGGGAAAACGAAAAATTTAATACATTAAGATGATCCGTTAGTTCTTCTTTGAATTTGGGTACTCTTGCTGACCTAGGCTTTGTCTCGTTCAAAAAATTTGGACAAAAAATACGAATTAGGTAGGTATACAGGCTGTATCAAATTTCGTGTTAAGTACAGGGATCTCGCTTATTAGCGTAGATAGAGAGTTGGTTAAATGGACAAAAACGATCCTCGAGTTATGCCTACACTAAATCAAAAAACAAAATTTACCCTCTCTATAACGTTTCTGAAATATGGCGGACAATAGCGAAATTTGCATTTTTAATTTTTGGCTCTAAAATCGTTATTTGTAAAAATTTTTAGAAACTGAAAAGACTTTTTCAAAGGAACTTTTTCTGCTCTTTCAGACGATGTCAACGAATTTTCGCTATCATTATTACTTTACTGTATATTGATACCAACTTTTGTTTTTCATATGGGAGCCATTTAAAAATTTTATGTCATCGGATAGAGAAAAAAATGCTGATTTCAAAAATGTATAACATGTCCATAAACTAACCACAAATAATAAATTCAAAATTAAAATAATAGAATATTTTATTTAAAACTGAATTTTAATTTATAAATAGCAATATCCCTGAAAAACAATTGAATATGTTTTATAAAAAACAATTTATATGTGCTTCATTTGTTTTCCTGCAAATGTTTATAGAAATTTACTTATAATTATTTGGGTTATTTATGGTGATTTTTTTATCAAAAATTTTATAGACATATTATACATTTTTGAAATCAGCATTTTTTTCTCTATTCGATGACATAAATTTTTTAAATGGCTCCCATATGAAAAACAAAAGTTGGTATCAATATACAGTAAAGTAATAATGATAGCGAAAATTCGTTGACATCGTCTGAAAGAGCAGAAAAAGTTCCTTTGAGAAATTTTTTTCAGTTTCTAAAAATTTTTACAAATAACGATTTTAAAGCCAAAAATTAAAAATGCAAATTTCGCTATTTTCCGCCATATTTCAGAAACGTTATGGAGGGGGTAAATTTTGTTTTTTGATTTAGTGTAGGCATAACTCGAGGATCGTTTTTGTCCATTTAACCAACTTTCTATCTACGCTATTAAGCGAGATCCCTGTACTTAACACGAAATTTGATACAGCCTGTATATTGATTTCATTTCAGTTATTTCATAAAGCAAGAAAAATCCAGATCGGCAATACTTCCTTGAGCAATGAAATAAAATCGATGCTTCGAACGTAAAAGTTATGATCGATTGGGTTAAACAAATCACTGGCATCATATAAACATAAAACCATGCAATAAAACTTTAGTAGGTACGTCGTAGAAGAATTAAATGCATATACTGAAAATGATTTGATCGCCTTGTTTTAATTTGGTTTGAAGTATGGGAAGACGATTATTGCTCAAGATTTAATAATTGGTTTTATTCGCCTTCGGCAAGAACTAACAAGTTTGGTATGAGTTTGAGGTACGAGAAGTTTGTTCCAAAAGACTTTGGTAAATGTATTCAACTACAGCCCTTTCCTTGTTACATTCGCAAACACGACGAGTTTTTCAATTTTTCACTGTTGCAATTGTCAATACACGCTACCATTACTCGTAAATATAAAGAAACAATGAAATTCTTTTGTTAGCTACTTAAAAAAAAGTAAAACTACCATTAGGGGCTCCTAAAACAAACTTAGAAGTTCGTGAAATCTTTAGGTTAACCAAATTATCCTCAATTTAATTCGTACACTTCCTTCTGCAAAATTAACAAAATAATTGTTGAGTGCACTCTATTTTAACCATGCGATTGGAAAAATGGTAGCTATAAATTTTTAGAAAAACAAGCTGGATTAGATCAATTATTTAGTTTTACTTAATGTACTACTCTTTACAACTAGGCACTGCCACGTCCTTAACACCGATTGTTGGAAATTGTGGCTTCTACGATATAAAGGCATTTCATTTTTATTTATTGGGTTTTCTGTTTAATTACAATTATTCGCATAAAAAGTAACTGAAGCAATAAATTAATCCTTTGGTAAAGTGGCGCAAAGTTGAAAAAATTCACTCCACAAATTTTTATTCACATAATCAATTATAGTTGGTAACCTCCAGCTTGGACAATCAGCAAAAAGCATTAGTTACACATGAAAAAGCGTTTGTGAATGATGGTTACAAATCTAAATTATTGATGTTTTTTACATTTCTACTTTAAAAATTTCATTTAAAACAAAAAAATAAAACCTCAAATTACATTAGAAAAAAAAAGATTTTACATAAATAAAATTTGCAAATAAACAAAATTTTCATTAGTCAGCTAAAAGTTCATTACGGTACTCTAACAATTCAATTCCATTAAGTTATTAAACTCGTGGTTATTCTACAAAATTCTGCTGAAGTAAGTTATCCCTCTGTTTAAATTAATGGTCTACTCTTTGCTTTGAATTAGGTACATTAGCAAATAAATTATTTCTAAATTACAATTTTATTATGTAAAATTCTATACATAAGTTAGAAAAGTTTTCAGCAAAACGCGTTTTTAATACTTTTAAGAGTTCTAATTTACAATATTAACTATTAACTACCAATCATAATTATTTTGAAACGCTTTGGGATTTTAATAATCTTTCAAGTATTTTTTAAAATTTTTAATTAATTGTTAACAATCTGAGACGATTAGTATTATGAGAGGCGGTGCACCATCTTATTGTAAGAATAGATTTCTTCTTTCATTTATACAGACCAGTCGTCAAAAATTCGTATTCGTGCGCAATTCTGAATGACATGAATAAAATCAGATAATTTTTGTAGTCTCAAAAATGGACTTTACTTTGAAGTGTTTCTTCATTTGTTGTCAAAACTATAATTTGGGGAATTGCGCCTTATTTCAAAAATTGTCAATTTTTGATAAGATAGGAAAAAATATCGAAGTTCTTCAGACATACACCAAAAAAAAAAAGGAATTGTTTCCAAGTTGCAGCCAGCTACGATTCGCATTTAAAAACCTAATCTGAAATTTAATTCTGTAAATTGCTCGCGAAAACGAAATTTTTAAATTTTACGCACGATCAAGCCCTATCTGCTCATTGCTAAGATCCACTACTGCGATTGCGGCGAAACGTTCTGCTAGTGGATTCAAATTTATCTCGGGGACCGCACTCAAATTGTGGCAATCGAACGCTTTAATAAACAGAGCTCTCCTGCCCCCCCCCAAGGAAAGTATTCTGAGGCTGCTCTGTTCACACTCTTTACTGCTGAGTGTCCTAATGTCGTTAGACCGAACTGCTCGGTGCTCGCTGCATTTCTATGCAGACGATACTGAACTCTGAGCGCTGTTCTCTCACGACGACATATACCAAGCGGTGGAATCACTAAACGCCAGTATCTGTGCAATCTGTGAATGGCCACCAGATCGGGTTCGAGAAGTCCGAAATGATATGTGTGAAAGCCGAAAGGTGCTTAGAATGAGCACTTCAGCGTATATCGACGGGAGTAACCTTCGATGGTAGCCTTTTGATTATGGGCGTGGGAGTGGAAAGAATGAGGGTGTGTTGCTGAACTGCAATCTCAACTTCCAGAAACACGTCAGTCGAAAATTATCAACGGGCTACTACAAACTGCGCTCTTTATACTTTTTACCCACCCTCAAATGGAACTCTTAAAACACTTTAGTTTTGCCACTTTTAGACTACTCGAGTCCAGTGTACTGACCGTTTCTAACTCAGGAGTTAGAAGATCAAATACCATATAACTCTACTAATAAAGACTCAGTCTTTAGATGTTTCTAAGGTTGCTGACCCACATACCTCAAAAAGCATCTGAATAAACTGTCAACGTTGCATCAGAGGCAACTTCGGCATATTTTCCGATTTCACTCGCCCACAATGGTGAATCAAAAGGAACGCAAGATAGGAAATTAGCGACATTTTGTTTTAATGAAGAGCACTGGGACAAAAAGTTAACTGTAACTGTCAAGTAGACGCTTCACGATTATCAGTTATGAAACACTACACACAAGCTAACAACGAATTATAATAGTGAAAACCTACTTGAAATATGGTAAAAGTTTAACAGAAACAGTCCGCAGAGCGCGTGTAATTTTTGTTCGACGAAATGCACCAAATTGCTGGACAGTTAATAAAATTATCGATAAAATTGATCGAACTGGCCCGGTTGTGATTGAGAAAATATTAGGTCGTCCTCGGTCAGGCCGATCTATTGAAAATATTACCTTAGTGAATACCAGAGAGAGGATTTTGAAGAAAGATCTCCATCTGCATCCATATAAAATTCAATTGACTGAAACTTAAGCTAGGTGCTAGCTAACTTAAGATCATGTGCAACGCAGTACCTTCGTCAGATGAGTGTTGAAAAACCAAAGAACGGACGCTGGTTTGTTTAAAAAATTGTCTTTAGCGATGAAGCGCACTATCACTTGAATGGGTACATGAGCACCCAAAATAGCCAGATTTGGGGATCAGAGAATCCCCATTTTGTTCATGAAAAAGCAATGCATTTACAACGAGTCGCCGTTTCGTGCGGAGTTTTGGCTAGTTAGTATGGTTGGGCCATACTTCTTCAGTGAATAGTGAACGTTATCGCACTGTGATAACAGAGTTCTTGTGGCCTGCGATTTCAGCAGCACGGGGCAAACTATCAGTCTGAGCGAGAGACAATGCAGTCGTTGCAAAAAAGGTTCTCTGCCCGTGTCATTGGAATAGGCCATCGAGATCCGCGATCGTGCGCACCGTGCGACGTGCGACTTCTTCGTATGGGGTTCCTATGATGTCGTTTGTCTATGACAATCACAAAAGCCACAATTCCTGCGTTAAAGGAAGAAATTCGGGGTGTACTGGGCAAAATTGAAAGGCAAATATGCGAAAATGTAATCTCCAATCTTTCTAAAAGGGCAAATGAATGACAGCAGAGTCGTGTCGGCTATTTTTTAGATGTTTTATTTCACTTATAACTTATGAAAATAAAAATATTTGGAGTTTTTGATCTACTGCTTGGAATTTGGTCAAGTTTGACCGTGTTCTCTAAATTTCCATTTTTTGTTTTTCACGAGTAACCCAACCTTTTAGATATGACTTGTGATCTACTAACATAAAGTACCTACCTATTTAATAATTTTCTGCTATTTTTTTACATTTTTCATCGAGTAGTTCCGAACAAAAAATAAAAACAATAAAAATATCCCATTATTTTACAATTGCAAGTCAAATCTTAATCTTAAGACAAACGACATCAAAACCGTGCTCCTTCAGCAGTAAGCTTGGAAGAATAAATGTCAAATCAACAACTACTAAAGAGAAATTGAAAAATGCACATTTTTTAACATTTCTTTAAATTCAACGAAAATATAACTACCTACTGAAAAATTTGCTTCTAAATAGGGAAACCTCCCCCAAGAAAAATTAACTAGTAGTATTTTCTCAAGCATAGATATGCAACTGTCTAGATGTTTATATACTACCTAGATGCTAAAGTCTGCAAAATTATAAAATTTCGAGCACTCGAGAAAGCAGGTAAACACCAGCAGCATCATTTTAGGGCTTGAACACTTTTTAATTTTAACTTTTGCTCTAATAAATGTAAGGTAAGCACAGTCAATTTTAAATAAAGTGAAAAAAATAATTTCTCTTTAGAAGTGGATAGGTAAGTACTACATATTTTATATTCATTACGTATTTCAAAAGTGCCATCACGCTATAGTGACTTCTATAAAGAAAACTTGTGATAGTAAAGAGGATTTCTTGTTAGTTGCTGTAATATAAATTTGTTACACTACAACACCGTTTATGGTGTTTTATTGTGAGAACTCACAGCTGCAAAATAATTGCAATTTATATAATCTAACTGCAAGTGTTTTTTGTACAAATTTTAAGCTTTGATAACTGCAACGCGTTTGTATAAATTTTGTTTTTGTTAACAATTTAAATCTTTAATTACACACGAAATAACTTAAATTATGTCGTTATTAAATGTAAATTCAAACCACAGGCACAACTTCTACGTCATTAGATTTCTACGTGAGGTCTTAACGTTTGCATTTAAGTTTCTCTATATATACTGTCGGAACTTATTAATTAAGGCTTTCTATGAACATCTTCTGCAAATACAGAGTAATTAGTAGCAAGTGGTTTAAGTCCTTTTGAAACTGAGAGGTAGCTTGCTCCGTTTGTGGTTTCCTTGATGAATAGTTGGGCTACGGTCTCACTTTGGCGACGCTAATATCTAACACGCAACATTGGGTTATTAAATCCTGTTGCGTTTGTTACAAAGGCCGATTTTAATGTTAGTAAAGGCAGCCCCCATTAAACCATTAACTATGAATTACCGTAACTATACAATGTACGTTTTAGTTATTCTAATGGCGATCAATCACCGCAACACAATTAATTTGAGTATCGATCACACTTTACTCAACTAACGCATTAAACTTCAAAATAATACTTTCTTTCAGCGATTTTATTTCAAAAGGCTTTCGTATTAAATTATTACTTGATTTTTCAACTTTTTCTTTCAGTTTAGTTATTGATCACACAACTCATTCTTTGATTGTTACGCTTTTACAACCACAACTACTACGCAATCATAAAAAGAGCAAAAATAAACACCATTTCATCAATGAAAATTGGGTAAATATTTATCCAGTCCGACAACTGGTTGTTTCTATAAATAATTAGTGTATTAGTAGGTACACTCTTGTATTATAGAGTTGTTGATTTTTTCAGATAAAAAATGTTAGTGGTTAAAAGTTTCGTGGACGTAAACATTTTCATCTCGTATTCCGTTTGAATTTATAAAAGGTTGTTCGTAATTTACGCAAATCAAACAAGGATGTTTGTTGTTCTAAAAAATCATCTTGCAAAATACTATTCTCTACTATGCATCGAGAAAGACCATTTTTACCGGACATTAAGTCCTTTTCACGATCCCTAAACCGCAATGAAAATGTTGCACAGTTAAAGTCAACGATAATACCCTGTAAATTATTTATATTTAAGTTAGGTCTAAAAGTCAATTTTATTTAAAATTTATGGAAAAACGTATAGGGGTAAATTAAGTTAAAAAATTAGTTTTTAAATAAACAAACTGAATAATGGCGGAAGCTTGTGACCTTTTAAAAATAATTATTTATAGCCACGAAAATGACGCCTTTTTAAGCAGGGGCGGAAGCATTAAAGGAATCCAAAAATTGTAGGGTAGTGTATAAAAGCTGTTTAGATACGAGGTTTTGACCCTAAAATGTGTTTGCTAAATAAATTTCCATTAGAAAGATACACACCTTAGCTATTCGACGGTATAGTACCGACTACAACATTACTATTATAATAGAAAACGCTGTAAAATTGCCAAAGGGCGCCATTTTTATTACATGCTTTTCTAACAGACGTTTCGGCGTTTTAATTAAAACATTACTAATTTGATCAAAGAGTTACTAATTAATAAATTTTAATAATTAGTTTTGTTATTTATTTGTACTTAAAACACGGCTCGAATTGTATCATTTTCCTCTCCAAATCTTTAAAGTAATTAATTTTCATTTTATATTGTTAACGAAATTTTAATTTGTCTAATTTGTTTACTGAAGAATGACGATTCACAAAGTTTGGAGATAAAGAAAATTCCTATAATTTATCTTTTCAACAAGATTAATTAACTGTTAATATTTTTTTTGTAAAATTTCTTTTTCTAGTGTGCTCGACGGAAGCGTTTTTAACAATTAATCTTTTTTGTTAAGAGGATGTCGATACTAAAGGACGCAATTTACAGTTTATTGTTGAATTTTTGTAGAAAAATATTCCTTTAATGAGAGGTTTTAAATTAAGCTCTAGTAGTCTTCTAAACATTTTTAAAAAATTATTTTGATCACGAAATCGTGAAAAGAGAGTTGAGTTGATTTCTTTAAATTCTAATTAGAAGTGATTCGTTGATTCCCCTCCTCCCACTGACTGGCATTTGCGAAATAGCATCTAAAATTAAATGCATGATGTTCATATATAAAATAAAATGGGGTAGAAAGAACTTAATCACTTCTAGAAAGCAATCTATTGTAAGTTAGGTAAATGGTTGAAAAGTAAGGATATTGAAGCGTAGGAAAATCTTAAAAGCATTTTATTATTCAAAGTATGAGGTAAAATTGAAGCTATAAACACGCTTTTCGCATTTATTATTGTATTCGAAACTGAAATAATTTCACAATATCACGACGTATTTAATAGCTCCCACATTCTCTTACAAAATAACGTTATTATAAATTTAGCAATAATATTTACGAAGTCACTTTGATAAATAATCCTCAAAACCGGATATTCTAAAGGTATTCGATTAAAATGTAAGTAAACACAAAACACTACTTGGTGTGTGTATCTGTGTACTATACAAAACGAAATAACGGTTACAATAAAAATGATCACGTACTATAAGTTGATAATTAGAAACAATTTTAAAATTTACAAGCTTGCTGAACAAGAAAATTACAATAAACCACTGGGAATTGTATAATCTAATTCTAATTGTCATAAACTTGAAACCCCATTTAATTTCAGCTTCACTTCACTTCTTATTAATTCAACTCATTTTTTCGTTTTTAACAATTAATGAAATGAAACGTAGCATCTTTCTTTTTGTCTCATACTAAGTACTAAGTGCAATATAAAGCTTTGTGTGCACTTTGCGACGTAATATAGTGAGATAACTGAGGCAAACACCCGAGGCAGCAAAAGCCTTATTGCCGCTACTTATGAGGAAAATCTCGCTAGATAGGAAAAGCCTAAATAGTGATATTGACTAAACAGTAAAGCTTCTTTGCAAGCCTAAACACATGTAAGGCAAACCACTGGCCTCCTGTTCGAGTTCACAAAGGTGCTGAATCAGATTTCAAAAATAATGTAATGATAAAGCCGACGAGATGGGCAAGAAAGGTTGAAGCAACCTTTCCTGTGGCCCTGAACCAATCATCAAACCAGTCGTAACCACTGGTAATACCCTCCTTCAGGATAACACACCCATCAATTACAAACTAAATGATGAGTAAACAACGCAAGCTGTCATTATGTCATCAAAGCAAAGAAGCTTGCAAACTATTGTCTACTTACAGCTGTCTTGAACTATTCTACGAACAATTACATGAAATCTCCCAGGACACTGTCGACTACATAGGCATCTGCACTTACCGAATTTAGTAGATATTCCCATATTCCGTGGATGCGAACTACAATGCCGGACTATCGACTACCGCCCAGCTCTAACGTCGACAAGATGGTCCGTGTTGGGGGACTTCTGGCTCGGCATGGGCAGAATAAGTACCTTGTGGCTCGACATGGGCAGAATAAGCGCCTTCTGGCTCGACATGGGCAGAATAAGCACCATTCCTCCCATCACCAGAATTTGGAAGTTCATCCTACAAGCAGAATGGTTTGAGATCTAATGGACACAGATTGCTGCGGGGTACAGGGAGTTAGCCCCCTGTACTTTATTTGATTTGTGCGTGACAATTAGCAAATTTGAAACACGATGAAAGTACCAACGCGATATTCGTTATTTTATACAAAAGTGAAGTACCTACAACTTACATAATATTCGTGTATTTACCTGGATGGCCAGAAAATGCCCTTAACTCGGATCGAAGAAAAACAAAACGAGTCTAAACCAATAAAATAAGCAGAACTAAGGATGACTGCTTCCATAATCGTTTTACAGAAGAAATGAAAGAGACAAAAACTAAGCAGAATTCAAAGTTTGGAATCATAAAGGTACATTTCATCTTGCCTTTAGTCAAGGAGCAAAAAAGTATTGAAAAGTTGTTGAAATTTTTATTGATGCTATACGATATAACTTAATAGTCCAGTTAAATGGTGTTCAAAAAGCAATTGAAGTTTATTTTCAGTGGCTTCCTTTATGTGTTTTAGGGTACAAAACACGAATCTGAAGTTGTCTAACAAAATTTTCCACTGAAATATGATAAATAATCCAAAAACCTATAATTTTTGGCATTTTTTGATTTTTGGCCTATTTCTTGAAAAGGAAACTTTCTAAGCAAAAAGTGGTTCTATATAAAAATAAATAATAGAAAATTACCTACAAATCAAGTTCTTTGAGTATACATCATTATATCAAATAGCAGAAAACTATGTTGCAGCTTTAAAAGCCGGTAAGATCTGAAGATAATTACTTGGCAATTAAAAATGGATTTCAGTACAGATTGTATATTTTTCCCTAGATATCTCCATTCGATGCAATAAAAATATAAACAGAACAACATAGTTTGTTGTAAAATATAGAGCCTAAAGAAAGCTGCTGTTAGAAATATATCGAATATAGTTGATGCAGTTCTGGAGATAACGTGGAAGAAGTTCCATACGTACAGAATCGTGCAGTAAACGAAATTAGATAAGATTCTGCAACTTTCGACAACGAAATTAAAGCATAATAAGGATTATACAGAAGAAGAAATTTATTTAAATTTGATTTGATTTGTGCGTGACAATTAATAGGCAAGCTTGATGAAAGATTAAAGTACCACTGCAATATTCTGTATTTTATATAAAAGTGACAATTTTAATTTTTATTAATGCTATACGGTACAACGATTCGATTCTAAAGCGTCGTTTTGATTAGTCAAGTAACTAGAGCTTGTACAATTTAGAAATGGGATTGTGACGTATTTTAGTTCGAATGGTTATCGAGGCAAGCCGCATTCTATTTTACGACCTGCTCGACTATAAAAGTAGAGAATAATTTTGTGCCGCTCCGATTTTGAGTGGTTTGTAATTTCTAGAGGTAGGCCTGCCGCAGGACCAGTTGAGTAATGTTTATAAAAATGATACAATTCTTTGAAAAAAATTGCTTGGTCCACTATTATTGTGACAGCTAGTAACCATAAAGTTGCTTTTGTGAACTGTCAATCACTACTGATTGGACGCTTGCAAAGTAAGTAGTTGGCGGTAGCATTTGTCTCAATCCCATTTCTAAATTGTAC